>JAJAGP010004519.1:0-48411 GCA_025084515.1 Ancistrus triradiatus | reverse complement strand
CTGCAGGCAACAACCAGTTACAGACCAAATACGCCAATCTGACTACACAAAGAAACCAGTTACAGAAAGACTTAGATTTCCATGAAGGGTGGATTTCAGCAATGGGTAAGTGAATAAGTTCATATTCATATTTTAAATGATTTACATGCACCAATCAGCCAAAACATTAAAACCACACACAGACCAAACAACCAGTAATGTAGATTATCTTGTTCTAACAGCATATGTTAAGCTCTGTGACATATTAGACAGTGATTGAACAGTATGTTCTCGTAGTGGCTTTGTTGGATGTGGGAGGAATGCTTGGGAGTAAAGACCTGAGCCACTTTAACAAGAGAACAATCATTAAGCTCAGACAACTTGGTGGGAGTATCCCCTAAACCACAAGGCTTGATGAGGTCCAAGGAGGGACAAACCTCCAAATGGCGACAGCGGGTTAATACTCAACGAATTGTGCACCGTCTGAGCCGAGTGGTCAGAAGAGCTACTGTGGTACAAGTCACAGAAACGTTTAGTTCGCTGTGTGCCTGGGGAAGTGAGGGTACCAGGATGCACAGTGGAAAGTAGGCGAGGGGAGTGGGCATGATGCTCTCAGTAACATTATGCTCTGAAACCAGGAGGCCTTCAAGCATCAATTTAGTGAGTCACAAAGAACTAAATATCTTCTGTTTTGGTTGATCACTAGGGATGGGTATCGAAACCAAATTCCAAAATTCTAAGAACCGGGTACATGTTTAAAAAAAAAACAAAAAAAAAAAACAAGGCAGCTATCTGCCATGTAATCACGTACGTCATGACATAGTGTGTGTGTCTATGTACCTGAACGCCCAGGTTGGCAATACGTCAACTCCAGTGTTTACTACATCGGTAATGGGAATAAGACCTGGAATGAGAGCAGACAGGACTGCCAAATGAGAGGAGCAGATCTGGTGATTATAAACAGCAAAGAGGAACAGGTGAGTGAGTGAGTGAGTGAGAGAGAGAGAGAGAGAGAGAGAGAGAGAGAGAGAGAGAGAGAGAGAGAGAAACTTTCGACTTTTAACAAGACATTATTTTGGCCAAATTATAGTACAGCATATAAAAGTCACTTCTGGCCATGTCAGTCATTAAAATCGGCACATAGAAGCATAGAAATGATTTCATAAATAAATAAACATGCAAATAAAATAACAGAATGATTTCTTTTCGTATTAAATGAAGTAATGTTACTGTACAGAACCTTGGTCATGGCAGTAAAACCTGGGTTGAACCCAAAACTATTTAAAACTGTCCACAAAAACTTATGTTCAATCCAATCAAATGCCTTTTCTTGATCCAGAAATATAAGACCAGTCTGTATGCCTACTAGTCTAGAGATGGACAAAACATCTCGAATCAAGTAAATATAATCAAAGATAGACGTACCAGGCACACATGCTAATGCTTTAGAGAGCATTTAGAGGGCGTCAGTTTCTCAGCAGGTCCACCAAAGTGGATGCCGAGCTCTCTGTGGGAGAGCTGCACGAGACCTCACAGGGCATGGAGAATGACCAGCCGCCAGGAATTGATGGTCTCCCGACTGAGTGCTATAAGACATACCGGTCAGTAACGGGTCAGGATGTGCTTGTGGAGCGCCACGCCAGGACAATGTTTAGAAAAAGCTCAAGAGCTTTGTTCATGCACGAGTGTGAAACAATGTTGGAATGCCCCACAACGTTCCCAAAACGTTCCTTACCACCATACATCCATCCTCAACACTCGCAAGACGTTCCACCATAACACCGTGCCTCCGAGTCACGCTCTCTCAGACTCCCTGCAGGACACAACCCTGCACACACACTCAACTACACCGCCCACCCTCAATCTAACTTCAAATGTAATTTGAAAGAAAACAAGGAAAAGTTTGGCAAAACACCAACCGCTCTTACTCACCCTCACCCTACTCCACTCACACTCGTGCACAAAAAAAAAAATTATCTTACATTGTATGCTAATGTTTTGCTCTACCATCACAGGACTTTATTAATAATGTGTTGGGCAGTAGCAATGCTTGGATTGGTCTGACTGACCACGTTAAAGAGGGAGTCTGGAAATGGGTGGATGAAACCAAGCCAAACATTACGTAAGAAAAATTAGTGTTATAGATTTATTCCAATTATCACAAAGTACATTCTAATATTCTCATATTATAAGTGATATGATCAACAACTGAAATCCCAATAAAATCTGGATTCTGATTCTCTGGAATTTAGGTTTTGGAGAACCAAGGAACCAAATAATTCAACGATTAATGAGGACTGCACTGAGGTTTGGTGTTATCCACTTCCAAAAGGCTGGAACGACCAATCGTGTTTAAGCACAAGACGATGGATCTGTGAGAAAGCACTCGGTTAACTGTGAGTCTCTCTGTCTCCGTTAGCAAGCCTCGCATGTTGATGTTGCCTGAACTTGAAATGGATGAAGTTATGGCTTATTGCTTATGAAAATCAGTAGTTCATAGAAATGGTGTAAATTTTGTAGACTGGTGGGGATTCTGTGCATGTCTGTGTGACTGTGAATTCATATCCTGTTAAATAAACTCAGATTTCACCCATGTGATGCATGTTTATTGAAAGCGGTCAGATGTTAGCAGTAAATTGCAAGGCCTCCACCGATTGGTACATCCAGCCAACGACCGCATGAGCCTTTGTTTACGGTACCGATGGATGAGTTTGGCTATGTAGCTGTCTTTGAATGAAGTCTAACTGTGGTCCGGTGTCCTGATGCCACTGGTGGGGCAGGTGATGTGCTGGTAGAAGTCGGGAATAGGACAGCTGAGGTTGGCACTGTTGAAATCTCCTACCACAATGAGTGCAGCATCCCTCTTGAGTGTTTGAAATTGTGTGACAGACTGATGAATCTCACATAGTGCAATGTAGATGGTGCAGACATTAACTGAAGTGAACTCCTAAAGAAGGTATAAAGGACGAAACTTGAGGGCATGTAGTTACAGATTGGGTGAGCCGGAGCATGCAAGAGTAAGAACTCCACCTCCCCCTGACATTCCTGTCTCTACTGCCTGTCCATGCGGTAGACCGCGAAGAACTCCACCAGCTGGATGGTGTCGTCCTGCACCGCTGGAGTCAGCCATGATTTGGTGAAGCTAAGGAGATTGCAGTCTCGTATGTCTTGCTGGAACTCAATCCTGGCACGAAGATCATCCAGCTTGTTCTCCAGAGACTGGACGTTGGCTAACAGGACACTTGGTAGAGGTCCTTAATCTGTTCCTGACACCAGCTCGCTTGCCTCGGGGTCGTCGCCGTCTCGTGTCGCGTCCTTTGTTCTCCCTCAGGATCTCACTCGGCTAGCTTGGATCCAGAGTTAAAACCGGCACTAGGTGAGTGTATTGTAAATGAACAGAAACAAGAGTGTCTCTATCGTAGCTAATGCGAGCCATGGTGAAGAGAATAAGAGTCGAAAGTAGGTAGTGTGCATGAAAATAAGTAAAAGAAGGCCAAGAGTGTACGGAGCAGTCGTGACGGCTGCCGATCACCTGTCTTTAGACTCTCAAACTGCATACTTTGAAACACAGGCATGGAACAACGTGATCACGGAAAATGCCGAGTTACAGACCAGATACGATAACCTGACTATAGACCAAAACCATTTACAGAAGGACAGAGATGAGCTCAAGAGGGGGCTTTCAGTACTGGGTAAGTGAATCTGTTCATATGCAAAGAGCCTACAAAATAGACTGTATGTATACAGTTTGTCCAAACAGACGGTAAATTGTACACTCATGTTTTGATCTACCATCACAGGACTTCATTAATGAGCTGGGCAGTAGCAGTGCTTGGATTGGTCTGACTGATCAGGTTACAGAGAGAGACTGGAAATGGGTGGATGGATCCAAGTCGAACATTACGTAAGAAAGATTATTATTATCACAGAGTACAGTAAATATTGAAGCATCGGCCAGCTGTCCATTTATTATATTCTAAATGTTATGATAACATCTGGACCTTAATAAACTCTGACTTCTGATTGTCTGGAATTTAGGTTTTGGAGAGACGGCGGACCAAATAATCCAAAGAGCATTGAGAACTGATAAACCAGTGATAAAACAGTGCCAAAGCATAAATCTAAGCAAGGGTGTAAACCATGTCTAATAATTATGAAACGGAAGAACTGTGGAACCACCAGAAACGGGCAAGAAGAGCCTTGGTTAGAGGGGGTGACTAAGAAACTAAGTTCACTCGTTGTTAGTCTTGAGTAAAAGACATGACTAAATGATGTTCTCTTGTCTGATGAGACAAAATCGGAAATCTTCAGTTAGACCTACAAGCACTACTTCAGGTGAACACCAGACACTTCTCATTAGTCTCTCATCAGTTCAGAAGAATTCTGAGGTACCAGCTCAACATTTTATGCTAATGAAGGTTGCTGTGCCAACTAAGTGAGGTAGTGGTACTTCTAGGCTAAGAATTTGGCTGGGCTTCCTCTAATAGACAAAGGAAAGACTGAAAAGTTTGGACAGATTGGCTCTTCCAAATCGGCATGCAGGTTAAATGCCTTTCAGCTCCTGTTCATGCTCGGAATCTCCTTCATTTACCATCAACACCATAACGATTTACATACTTTACAGCAAAAACAACACGTGATTTCTCTAATTAATAGATCAAACATGTAAATCAACTCAGCAGAGCTCCACTGCAGCGGTAGACAAACAGATGTACACTAGGATTCTAATCCACTCAAGGATTTTAGTCGTGTTCATTTGCAAGATCAGGAAACCAAAGTAGATATGGAAAGGAAGGAACTGTGTTGTTTATAATGTTATCATCTGCACTCAACTACCCACAGATCTAAAACTCTCATTTGCCATTTTGTCAAGTTATTACTGTGAGGTTGTATTACTTCTAGTCAATAAACCTTTCCATGCCTTAGCTGTGTGATATTTTATTTACTTGGTGGAGATCCCTGATTGACTATATGTCAGGGAGAGAGATTTTTTTCAATTTAACTGGTTTTCCTTATTCCCCAATTATAAGAAGAAAAAGCTGCCCGTTACACAGTGAAATGGAATCGATTCCAAGGTTGTACCATAATACGCTACACTTTTTATTTAAATAACTCTGGCAAGAACACCAATGCACTTGGCCCCGTCTTCCAGTATCCAGTACTCCAACTCCCAGAAACTCTTGAACATGCACACATATGAACAGCCGGCTCTTTGCCAAGTCATGTTACCTCACACTGTTGCATAAGGTGTGCAGGGGTTTGACTTCTCTTGCACTCAATTCATAATCATAATTAAACGCCATTCAGTTCCTGTTCATGCTCGGAATCTTCCTCATTTACCATCAACACACAATAGCAATTTGCATATTTTACAGCAAAAACAACACGTGATTTCTCGAACTAACAGACCGAACATGTAAATCAACTCAGCAGAGCTCCACTGCTGCAGCAGGTAGACAGAAGACAGACACTAGGATTCTGGTCTACTCTGGGGTTCATTCAAGATCTCGATTTCTGATCAAGTTCTCTCCATGGAGCAGAGAGGAAAGCGTATGGAGCAAGTGTTGGATATCTATGAGAATGTAGCTGCTGTACGAGGTCAGAAAATCAAAGCAGACACAGAGAGGAAGGACCAAGCTCAACGCACAGGTACATAAGTTATGGAATACACAAAAATGGTAACAGCCTTGTTTTCATTTGCCTACCTGGAAGCTTAATTTACTTACATATATATTTTTAAATATTTCTGAATACATTCTCCTCTAGGAGGTGACCCAGGCAATGTAGGTAGTAGATGTTCCAGACTGGCCTCAGTGTGTCTGCTGCTGCTGCTGCTGCTGTGTGTTCTCCTGCTAACTGTCATCGCAGTGGTGTGCATTAAGAACAACAACCTGATCACGGAAAACACCCAGTTACAGAGCAGATACACCAACCTGACTGTAGAGCAAAACCAGTTACAGAAGGAGAGAGATGATCTCCAGAAAGGGCTTTCAGTACTGGGTAAGTGAATAAGTTCATAGGCAAAGAGCCTACAAAATATACTGTATGTATACAGTTTGTCCAAACTTAAAGCAGATTACTCAGCTGTCTGTCTATTTTTTACATGAAGCCACCAAACAAGGCTGGATATATTTCAGCTCCAGTGTTTACTACTTCTCTACTGAGGTAAAGCCCTGGAGTGAGAGCAGACAGGACTGTAGCGGGAGAGGAGCAGATCTGGTGATCATAAACACCAAAGAGGAACAGGTGAGAGAGGGTGAGAGAGGGTGAGAGAGAGAGAGAGAGAAAGGTCTTAAGTTGTATACTCATCTTTTGCTTTACTGTCACAGGACTTTATTATTAATGAGCTGGGCAGTAGCAGTGCTTGGATTGGTCTGACTGATCAGGTTACAGAGGGAGACTGGAAATGGGTGGATGGATCCAAGCCGAACATTGTGTAAGAAAAATTAATGTCATAGATTTATTCCAATTATCACAAAGTACAGTACATATTGAAGCATCAGCCAACTGTCAACGTATCATATTATAAGTGACATGAAAATACTGATCCCTAATAAACTCTGGATTTTGATTCTTTGGAATTTAGGTTTTGGAGAACCGGGGAACCAAATAATGGAGGTGATGAGGACTGCGCTGAGGTTTGGTGTAATCCACTTCCAAAAGGCTGGAATGATGAACGGTGTTCTAGCACAAGACGGTGGATCTGTGAGAAAACGTTTCGCTAATAAATCCATACAGCAGTCAGATCAACCTGTATATGTCTCAGTGTTTGTATCATACGTTGGATATGCTTTTGCATTAGACTGTACAGTGGTGCTTGGAATTTTGTGAACCCTTTAGAGTTTTCTATATTTCTGCATAAATATGACCTACAACATCATTAGATTTTCACACAAGTCCTGAAAGTAGATAAAGAGAACCCAGTTACACAAATGAGACAAAAATATTATACTTGGTCATTTATTTATTGAGGAAAATGTACCAGTATTACATATTAGTGAGTGGCAAAAGTATGTGAACCTCTAGGATTAGCAGTTAATTTGAAGGTGAAATTAGAGTCAGGTGTTTCCAGTCAATGGGTCAATCAGGTGTGAGTGGGCACCCTGTTTTATTGAAAGAACAAGGATTTATCAAAGTCTGCTCTTCACAACACGTTTGTGGAAGTGTATCATGGCACAAACAGGTTATGATTGATGGAAATTGGGGATTCCATAATAATGAACCAAAGTTGGAGCGCACCACACAAAGAGGCCAGAGTCAGGGTGAAGTTGAAACAGTGAGGTTTCTTTACAGTGCAGGGTGCATTGAAGGTGCGTGTGTGACAGTTCGTGCTCGGCAAGGTGCTCGTGGCAATAGGCGGTGCTCCTAAAATAGTAGCGTGCTGACTGCTTCACCCGTGTAGCAGCTGTGTGGAGATTAATCGCCGTGATCAATTGGATCTCTCTCAGCTGGGAGGATACCGCACCACCACGCCACTAGAGCCTGCCAAAACTGCAAAATAAGAGAACCAGGCACAACACAGCACAAATACTGAGGAGTACGAGGTATGTGTGAGCCCAGAAAGCACACCCCGTAACAGAACAAAGGAGATTTCTGAGGACCTCAGAAAAAGAGTTGTTGATGCTCATCAGGCTAGAAAAGGTTACAAAACCATCTCTAAAGAGTTTGGACTCCACCAATCCACAGTCAGACAGATTGTGTACAAATGTAGGAAATTCAAGACCATTGTTACCCTCCCCAGGAGTGGCCGACCAACAAAGATCACTCCAAGAGCAAGGTGTGTAATAGTTGGCGAGGTCACAAAAGACCCCTGGGTAACTTCTAAGCAAATGAAGGCCTCTCTCACATTGGCTAATGTTAATGTTCATGTTCATGAGTCCACCATCAGAAGACCACTGAACAACATGGTGTGCATGCAGGTTGCAAGGAGAAAGCCCACTGCCTCTCCAAAAGAAACATTGCTGCTCGTCTGATCACCACGAAGATCACGTAGATGAAGGCTACTGGAAGAATGTTTTTGTGGCTGGATGAGACCAACATAGAACTTTTTGGTTAAAAGAAAAAGCGTTATGCTTGGAGAAAGAAGGACATGAAACCAGCCCCAAAACTGAATTCCCATTTAAGAACCTTATCCCTTTTTGTGAAACATGGTTGGTGGTAGGATCATGGTTTGGGCCTGTTTTGCTGCATCTGGACCAGGACGACTTCCCATCACTGATGGAACAATGAATTCTGAAGATTCAGAGAATTCTAAAGGAAATGTCAGGACATCTGTCCATGTAACTGAACCTCAAAAGAAGGTGGGTCCATGCAGCAAGACAATACCGACCCTAAGCACACAAGTCGTTCTACCAAAGGAATAGTTTTTTACAGAAGAATAAAGTTCATGTTTTGGAATGGCCAAGTCAAAGTCCTGACCTTAATCCAATGGAAAGGCTGTGGAATGACCTGAAGCGAGCAGCTAAATAATGTGAGGAAACCCACCAACATCCCATTCCTCCAAGCCGTGGTGGCATGACTGATTCAAACAGCTACAGAAACGTTTAGGTTGCAGTTAATGCATTTAGTTTGTCTCATTTGTTTAACTGGGTTCTCTTTAATTCTACTTTTAGGACTTGTGTGAAAATCTGATGATGTTTTAAGGTCATATTTTATGCAGAATAAAGACCATTCTCAAAGGTTCACAAAACTTCTCAAGCACCCACTTGTACATGGATGTACTTATGATGGAAGCAGCAGCTGGGGCTTTATGCTAAGAAAATCAGCAGTTCATAAAAAAATGGTGTAAATTTTGTACGCTGGTAGTAAATTCTTTGGATTCTATGCATATCGTGTTGTGATTATGATTTAATTTTCTGCTAAATAAAATCAGATTTCACCAGTGTGATGCGTGTTTTAATTAAAAGTGGTCCATACTGAGCAGTAAATCACATTTGCCTTATGTCACGCGCCACGGCAGCGCGCGCCATTTCACGGACCAATCGGGAAGCCCCCATCGCGACTCGGATTGCTAATTGAACACAGCCGTGGGGCTTCCTATAAAGACGGCGCCCGCGAGAGACTCCCACTCGCGTTCATCCAATGTGTTGTCGACTCTTCTACCCTCCGCGTTCCTATGCGCAGCACCGCTCAATCTCCGCACGTTCCCACGCGCAGCAGCGCACCGCTCATCTCTCCGCGTTCCTACGCGCAGCACACCGATCATCGACGCGTTCCTACGCGCAGCAGCACCGATCATCGACGCGTTCCTACGCGCAGCACCGCTCATCGACGCGTTCCCTAGCGCGCCGCTATCGCTCATCGCCACGCATTCCTACGCGCAGTCACCGCTCCAGCTCTCGCGTTTCCTACGCGCAGCACCGCTCCTCCTCCGCTTTCCTACGGCCACACCGCTCATCACGCGTTCCTACGCGCCGCTCTCTCCATGGCACGTCTCTTCATGCTGCACCCGTCAGGATTAGGTCGTTTCGTTCACTTCCTTGTTTTGTGTTTCTTTACCACCCGTTTTTCAGCTCGGCTTAGTTTATGGTCCCCATCCGTTTTCGTTTTTTCGTTTCACACCGTTTCCATTTTCCTTTCATACCCGTTTTTCCGGCTCTGCCTGTTTTCTCTTTGCTCAGTCAATAATAAACCTTCCCTTTTTGTAAAACCTGGCGTTCGTCTCCCCCTTCCTCACCTCACCAAGCATCACAGAATGAACCGCCGCATGGAGACGGCAGGTTCTCCCGATTTTTCGTTTCTCCTGGGCCGTTTCAACGGCGATCCAGTCCAATGTCGGCCTTTTATTGATAATTTCATTGATTATTTTTGTTTAGTTCCGTTCGAGTCCGAATACGCCAGGATTTCTCTGGTGGTTCTTCACCTCTGCGGTGAGGCTCTGACCTGGGCCACCCACCTATGGCCGGTCCTCAAGACTGGTACCATAGGGCAGTTCCTTGTGGAGCTGGAGATCGCTTTTTGCTCTCCACGGGGCTTCCCGGACACCAAGGCCATAAGTTCCGATGCGTCCGAACACACTCGCCCTGCCCGCTCGGTTCTGGTTGGTCAGGTGCTGGATCCCCAGCTTGCCACCAGCCGGACTGCTTTAGTCAAGCGTCAGCAAGCGCACCGGTCGTTGCCGCCGACCCCTGCACCTCGCGTTAGACCGATTCCTGCACCACGGGCTTTCGTGAAACAGGCAGTTACATCACTTCCACTCGTGCCCGCGTCTCGGACGTTTGTACCAGCAGCTGCACCAAGGGCCTCGGCAGTTCCAGCGGCCGCACCAAGGGCCTCGGCAGTTCCAGCAGCTGCCCCCAGGGCGTCAGCAGTTCCAGCGGCTGCCCCCAGGGCGTCAGCAGTTCCATGGCTTCCCCCAGGGCGTCAGCAGTTCCAGTGGCTGCCCCCAGGGCGTCAGCAGTTCCAGTGGTTGCCCCCAGGGCGTCAGCAGTTCCAGTGGCTGCCTCCAGGGCGTCAGCAGTTCCAGTGGCTGCCTCCAGGGCATCAGCAGTTCCAGTGGCTGCCTCCAGGGCGTCAGCAGTTCCAGTGGTTGTGTCAAGGGCATCAGTAGTCTCGGAGGCCTTCCCAGAGGCCGTGCACCTGTCAGAGGCCTTCCCAGAGGCCGTGCACCTTCCAGAGAACGTCTCTTCCAAAGAGACCCGTCCAGAGAACGTCTCTTCCAAAGAGACCCGTCCAGAAGAACGTCTCTTCAAAGAGACCCGTCCAGAGAACGGTCTCTTCCAAAGAGACCCGTCCAGTGAGAACGTCTCTTCCAAAGAGAACCCGTCCAGGAACGTCTCTTCCAAAGAGACCCGTTTCCAGAGCAACGTCTCTTCCAAAGAGACCCGTCCATAGAACGTCTCTTCCAAAGAGGACCCGTCCCCATCAGACTTGTCCCTTCCAAGAGAGACCCAGTCCAGAGAACGTCTTTCCTCACGGCTCCTGCTCCATCCCACTCGGCCACGCTCTGCTCGGCAGCCTACATCGCGCGTGCCACGGCTCCTGCTCGGCATCCGCACGTCGTCCAACGTGCTCTGCTCTGCAGCCTCACTTCGTCCACTGCTCTGCTCGCAGCCTCACGGTCGTCCACGACTTCTGAGACTGTCTCCTTCCACGGAGATCCAGCAGCCCCGTCCCGTCACATCGGGCCACGGCTCTGGCTCCTGCCTCACGTCGGCCACGGCTCTGCTCGCCCAGCCGCAACGTCGGCCACGGCTCTGATCGGCAGCCACACGTCGTCCACGGCTCTGCTCGGCTTGCCTCACGTCGGCCACTCTGCTCTGCTCGGCAGCCTCACGTCGGCCACGGCCTCTGCTCGGCAGCCTCACCGTCTCGTCCACGACTCTGCCTCGGTAAGCCCTCACGTCGTCCCAGACTCTGCTCGGCAGCCTCAGCGTCGTCCACGACTCTTGCTCGGCTGCATCACGTCGTCCACGACTCTGCTCGGCAGCCTCACGTCGTCCACGACTCTGCTCTGCAGCCTCACGTCGTCCCACGACTCTGCTCGGGCATCCACCTCGTCCACAGGGACTTCTGCCTCTCAGCAGCTCGTCCACGACCCTGCTCTCCAGCAGCTCGTCCACGACCCTGCTGTCCAGCAGCTCGTCCACGACCCTGCTCTCCATCTGCTCGTCCACGACCCTGCTCTCCCAGCGGCCTCGTCCACGACCCTGCTCTACCAGCAAGCTCGTCCACGACCCTGCCTCTCCAGCACTCGTCCACGACCCTGCTCTCCCAGCCAGCTCGTCCACGACCCTGCTTCTCCAGCTGCTCGTTCCCACCCTGCTCTCCAGCCATCTCGTCCAACGACCCTGCTCCTCCAGCAATCTCGTCCACGACCCTGCTCGCCAGCAGATCTCGTCCACGACCCTTCTCTCCAGCAGCTCGTCCACGACCCTGCTCTCCGCAGCAGCTCGTCCACGACCCTGCTCTCCAGGCAGCTCGTCCCCTGACTCTGCTCTCCAGCAGCTCGTCCACCACCCTGCTCGCCTGCCTCCAGTCGTCGACTCTGGTCGTCAGCCTCGTCGTCCACGACTCTGCTTCTCAGCCCATCCCGTCCACGGCTCTGCTTCTCAGCCATCTCGGCCACGGCTCTGCTTCTCAGCATCTCGGCCACGGCTCTGCTTCTCCAGCATCTCGTCCCACGACTTCTGCTTCTCAGCATCTCGTCACGGCTCTGCTTCTCAGCATTCCGGCCACGGCTCTGCTTCTCAGCATCCCCCTCCACGGCTCTGCTTCTCAGCATCCCGTCCCCACGGCTCTGCTTCTCAGCAGCTCGGCCAACGCTCTGCTTCTCACAATCCCGTCCCACGACCTCTGCTTCTCAGCATTCTCGTCTTCACGGCTCTGCTTCTCAGCATCTCGTCCACGCTTCGCTGCTTCTCAGCATCTCGGCCCACGGCTCTGCTTCTCAGGCATCCCGTCCACGGACTCTGCTTCTCAGCATCTCTGTCCACGGCTCTGCTCTTCAGCATCTCGTCCACGGCTCTGCTTCTCAGCATCTCGTCCTCGTCCACGGCTCTGCTTCTCAGCATCCCGTCCACGGCTCTGCTTCCAGCATCCCGTCCACGGCTCTGCTTCTCATTCACATCTCGTCCACGGCTCTGCTTCTCAGCATCCCGTCCACGGGCTCTGCTTCTCAGCATCTCGTCCACGGCTCTGCTTCTCAGCATCTCGTCCACGGCTCTGCTTCTCAGCATCCCGTCCCACGGCTCTGCTTCTCAGCACCTCATCCATGACTCTGCTCGTCAGCCTCCCATCACGTCGACTATTGCTCTGCAGGCCTCTCGTCGTCGACTCTGGCTCTGCAGCCTCTCGTAGTCGACTCCGCTTCTGGCAGCCTCTCGTCGTCGGCTCTGCTTCTCAGCATCCGTCCACGGCTCTTTGCTGTGCCTCAGATCCGTCCCACGGCTCTGCTTCTCAGCATCCCGTCCACGTCTCTGCTTCTCATCTCCCGTCCACGGCTCTGCTTCTCAACGCTTCGTCCACGACCCTCTTCTCCATCAGCTCGTCCACGACCCTGCCTCCAGCAGCTCGTCTACGACCCTGCTCGTCCAGCATCTCGTCCACGACCCTTCTTTCCAGCAGCTCGGCCACGGCTCTTGCTTTCTCAAGATCCCCTCACGGCTCTGCTTCTCAGCATCCCGTCCACGTCTGCTTTCTTCAGCATCCCGTCCACGGCTCTGCTTCCAGCATCTCGTCCACGGCTCTGCTTCTCACATCTTTTCGGCCCACGGCTCTGCTTCTCAGCATCTCGTCCACGGCTCTGCTTCTCAGCATCTCGTCCACGGCTCCGCTTCTGCAGAGCATCTCGTCGTCGACTCTGCTCTGCAGCCTCTCAGTCGTCGACTCCGCTCTGCAGCCTCTCGTCGTCGACTCCGCTTCTGAGCCTCTCGTCGTCGACTCCGCTCTGCAGCCTCTCGTCGCGCGTCTGCTCCGTCTCAGCAGCCTCTCGTCGTCGACTCGCTCATCCAGCCTCTCGTCGTTCGAACTCCGCTCAGCCAGGCCTCTCGTCGTCGACTTCGCTCAGCAGCCTCCTAGTCATCGTCGACTCCGCTCTGCAAAGCCCTCTCGTCGTCGACTCCGCTCATCAATCCTCTCGTCGTCGACTCCGCTCGTCAGCCTCTCGTCGTCGACCTGACTCCGCTCGTCAGCCTCACGTACCGTCGACTCCGCTCGTCAGCCCTCTCGTCCGTCGACTTCCGCTCGTCAGCCTCTCGTCGTCGACTCTGCTCGTCAGCCTCTCGTCGTCGGCCCCCTCCGCTCTGCAGCCTCTCGTCGCCTCACCACGCCGACTCCTTGCTCGTCCGCCTCTCGGCGCCGACTCCGCTCTGCACCTCATCGTCGTCGCCTCCGCTCTGCAGCCTCTCGGCGCCGACTCCGCTCGTCAGCTGCCTGGCTGCTGGCAGTCTCCTCCTGGGGTCCGCCCGGCAAGAAGACCTCCTGAGGTGGAACTGCGTTTGAGTGTCCCTTTTGGGAGTCCTAGCTCCGTCTCGGACTCCTTGGGGGGGGGGGGGGGCTCTGTCATGCGCCACGGCAGCGCGCGCCGTTTCAACATCGCGATCGGATTGCTAATTGAACACAGCCGTGGGGCTTCCTATAAAGACGCGCCCGCGAGAGACTCACCTCGCGGTTCATCCAATGTTGTCGACTCTTCTCCGCGTTCCTACGCGCAGCACCGCTCATCTCCGCGTTCCTACGCGCTGCACCGCTCATCTCCGCGTTCCTACGCGCCGCTCTTTCATCGCCACATCTCTTCATGCTGCACTAGTAAGGATTAGGTCGTTTCGTTCACCTCCTTGTTTGTTTCTTTACCACACCCCCGTTTTCAGCTTTCGCTTTAGTTCATGTTTTCCCATCCGTTTTCGTTTTCGTTTCACACCCGTTTTCCCGGCTCTGCCTGTTTTCTGTTGCTCACGTCAATAATAAACCTTCCCTTTTTGTAAACCCCTGCGTTCCGTCTCCCCTTCCTCAACCTCACCAGTGTCACACCTTAATTATGCATGAGGTGTCGCTACTGAATTTAATTGGGAGGTCCAGCTGTCAACAGTTTAATTGTTTACTCTTGTTTTTTTTTCTCTTTCATAAAGATACACAATTTAAGTTTGCATAATGACATTTGAGAGCGTTACAATCTCTAAGCTGAAGCATGGTGGTGGCAGCATCATTGCTGGGGAGTGCTTCTCACTGACAGAGGCAGAGAGTTTGGTGAGAATTAAGTTCACTGTTCAGCATGACAATAGGGACTTTAAACAGCAACACAGACAGGTACGATGACTGGAAGTCGTACCTAGTTTTAGCTATTTACCATATCATGAAAATCCCTAAGAAGGGAAAGTGGTTAAATGCAAATAATTGTTCTCTCTTCATATTTACACTTGCCTACGCATTACAGGGTCATGATAAAATATAAAGAGACAGGTAGAGTTAACCATTTACTTCTGATTGTACTTCACCACACAACAGTCTCTGGGTTTTAATCCACTCTTCCTACTAAAAGTCTCGATGCCACACACTGACGACTTCCTAATTGCAGAAAAATACAATTCCAAACCAAGTTCCCTATGTCACATTACTAAAACACTGAACCTGAATCGTTCCGACTCACACAAAGGTACCAAAGAGAAAGGTAGAGAAAGGTAGAGGCAAACACTGTGAGTCAGAGTTTATACACTAGAGATGTCACTGCATGTGTATGGGAACTACAATGGGAATCAAAACCAGAGCGAGTGGAGATGGCAGGGAAGATTTACGAGAATTCAAGCATCATTAGAACGCATAACTCCACGAACGAGACCGACGACACTGACGCAACAAGGAATCTCCCAACTCAAAACGCAGGTACTGTTTGAGATTCTGTTTTCATAAATTTGTACAAATTGTACAAATCTCACAATGTACAATCCAAGCAATTGTGGGTCTACCCTGATAGCAAAAGAGCCACTTTCATCGCCCCACATTTCGTTAGGGCCGTGTGATAGGCTACATATCGTCTAGTAATATCTTAATTATTATTTTATAGACGTGTGAGCTGACATTATCAAATGTTGTCATCATTTATGTTCTGTTAAATAAAATCTAATTTCACCAATGTGATGCATGTTCATTGAAAGCGGTGAGATGTGAGCAGTAAATTGGATCATGCTTGTGCAACGATGATACAAGCCCTCCTGCTTGTATCTATCCAGTTTAGCTCCCTTTGTCTCTCTTCTGTTTTGACAGCAGGTGGGGCTGTTGCCACCTGCTGTCCTTTCCTATAAAAACTAGACAGCAGCCTGTGCCACAGCTGGTCGGCCATGTGCTGGATCCTCCACTTGCCAGCTGTTCTGGAATCTCCCGGACCAAGCCGGATTCTGCACCCATTAGCTCCACCTGGGTGCCTGCACCCCCGCATTTGCTTCTGACCCCAGTTCACCTGGCCATGGCGCAAGTCCAGCAGGTACTTCAGAGGGTCTTGGGATCAGTGTGGATTGCCAGAGAAGCAATGGGGTTTACTGTGCAAATTTCTGAGATGCCTGGGCAGGAGAGTCTCGTGGACTTACAGGCTGTGCTATGAGGTGTCGACTCGGCAGTGGCTCAAGGCCTCACGATTACTGAATTGTGGGCAGTCTCACTACCTGTTCCTCTGACGCGGCTGCGCCAGCTCGAGGGTCTGACATGGTGGTGCCCCCAGAGCCCGTCACGGTGAGGACATCCACCTCAGATTCAGTTGCGATGACGACCACCCCAGAGTCAGTCACAGTGGCGCACGCCGCCAGAGCTACCCGTCTCCTCCAGAGGATGCCCAGAGCATGTCACTTGCCCCAGAGGACGTTCAGAGCTCCCCGCTAAATCCAGAGGACGTCCAGAGTGTGTCACCCGGCCCTGAGGAAGTCCAGAGTGCGCCGCCTCTCCCAGAGTACTTCCTGAGCGCATCGCCTCTCTCAGTAGACGTCTGGGTTCCCTTAATCCCAAAGGATGCCCTAGTCAATGCTACCTCAGGGGTCCGTAGAGACTCCAGATCATGGACCGCACCCCCCTGGTGGCTGACGATGCGGTTTTCCTCATCGAAGCTGCATCTGAGGTTGCCTCGCCTGACACCACCAGGAATTTCTGGCTAGTAACGGTGTGCATACGGGGCCCCTTAGGACTCCTGTGAAGAGCATAACCCCATGGACCAGAACTGTGCCTGTGTGGTCTGTGAGGCCAGAAAACCAAAACAGGCTGAGCCAGAAAATGGGTGCATAACCCAAACACGTGCAGCCATAAAATGGGTACGATACAAAGGCGGACTGAACTGCAAACTGGTAGGAAGTCCAATGAAGACGAAACGCGAAAATGCACAAGTAATCCAATGCAGACGGGAACGCAAACGGGAGAAGATCCACAGGCGGAAGGAACAGCAAGCAGGAACACACATGCGGACATGACCGCAGCAATAATCCGCCCCGACTGTCTGTCGACATCCGCCTCATAAAAAGCGTCCCCCAGGTGTAAACAATTGAGAACCGGAACTGTGGAGCTCCTGGATTGGTCTGCGGGAGTCACGTGGCTGATCGGAAGAGCATCGACCACGGTAAAACCGCGGGGCGTGACACTAAGAGAGATTAGGTGTGCTTAGTGGGAATGTCGACACCTCACAAAAAGGAGTTACATGTATATATACAGTGGGGCAAAAAAGTATTTAGTCAGCCACTGATTGTGCAAGTTCTCCGACTTAGAAAGATGAGAGAAGTCTGTAATTTCCATCACAGGTACACTTCAACTTCTTCTTTCCTTGGCGCCTGTCCCACCTAATGTAGGGTCCGCCCACTACCACTAGATGCAACCGAGAATACTCCAGCCGACGCGTTGCTCCGTCTGTCGCCAGAGACCACACTCAAACCAGGCCAACTTGGTGTAAACAATTAACCTAACTTGCATTTCTTTGGATTGTGGGAGGAAACCGGAGTACCCGGTGTAAACCCACGCGGACAAGGGGAGAACATGCAGACTCCACACAGAAAGGACCCAGGCTGCTCCACCCTGGGATTGAACCCAGGACCTTCTTCCTGTGAGGTGGCAATGCTACCTATCGAGCCACCATGCTGCCCCATTAGGTACACTTCAACTATGAGAAACAAAATGAGGAAAAAAATCCAGGAAATCACATTGTAGGATTTTTAAAGAATTTAATTGTAAATCATGGTGGAAAAAAGTATTTGGTCACCCACAAACAAGCAAGATTTCTGGCTCTCACAGACCTGTAACTTCTCCTTTAAGAAGCCCTTCTGTCCTCCACTCGTTACCTGTATTAATGGGACCTGTTTGACCTCGGTATCTGTATAAAAGACACCTGTCCACAGCCTCAAACAATCAGACTCCAAACTCAACCATGGCCAAGACCAAAGAGCTGTTGAAGGACACCAGGAAGAAAAAAGTAGACCTGCACCAGGCTGGGAAGAGTGAAATCTGCAATAGGCAAGCAGGTACTGAGAGGGACTTGGATCCTGCAGCGTGCCCCCCTGGCTTAAGCCGGTAACCCCCCCCCATGTCTAGGCCCTGTCTGAAGTTTGCAGAGAGCATAGGTGATTCCAGAAGAGGATTGGGGAGAATATCCTGTTGGTCAGATGAAACCAAATAGAACTTTTTGGTTAAAAACTCAGTTGAGGAAGGAAGAATTGGAGTTGCATCCCAAGAACAAGAATAACCTACTGTGAAGCATGGGGGTGGAAACATCATTTTTCTGCAGAGGGGGACAGGACAGATGATCCGTGTTAAGGGAAGAATGGAACGGGGCCATGTATCGTGACATTTTAAGCCAAAAAAACCTCCTTCCATCAGTGGACAGCATTGAAGATGGAACGCATGGCTGGGTTTCCAGCATGACAACGATCTCAAAACAACAACACACCGCTCAGGCAACCAAAGGAGTGGCTCCATTAAAAGCATTTTCAAGGTCCTTGGAGTGGCCTAGCCCAGTCTCCAGACCTCACCCCATAGAAATGTGTGGAGGGAGTTGAAAGTCCGTGTTGCCCCAAAACATCACTGGCTTCTAGAGGAGATCTGCATGGAGAAATGGGCCAAAATACCAGCTACAGGTGGTGCCAACCTGGTGAAGACTTACAGGAAACGTATATGGGAGGTGAAGTGCGTGTGAAAATAAAAAAGGAACAATAATGTGCAACTTGTGGGAACAGGCAGCGGGGATCAAACCCGGATTGCTAGCATGGGAGGCAACAGCAATCCCACTGCACTATGCAATCGGTGAGATAAACATGGAAGGAAAGGGGCTAAGAACAGCAGATGAATGTGCCCTGGAGAAGCGGACTCAAAAATAATGTTACTAAAAGAGGGAAGGAACCTAAATCCCGTGAGCACATGGCACTTAACGGCGAACAGAAATGCCACTAAAAATGCCGAGCGGCGATGTGGCGAGCGTGAGACGAGAACGAAAGTGACTTGTTCGAGTGCTCTGACTTGGGAGTCAGAGACGACTCTTAAATCGACTCACAAATCAAAAAGGCGCCGAGCCAGGCTCGAGAGAGCAAAAAGGGAAATGCTGGGGAATATACAGAGCTTACAAGTAGCGAACGGAAAACAAAGGGAATGTGCGTTCGCTAGAGCTGACAACTGTGCAGCTGTAAATAGTAAGTGCTTTGAAAAACAAAGCAGAAGCTCGCCTCATCTCAACAGGGTGAACGTTCAGAGAAACAAAAAGGCGGTGCTAACCAAAGGTGCACTGCCAGAAACAGCAAAACAGGAAACAACGCAACCTCCAATCACTAATTTAAACTCACGAATTCCAAGTATAATGAAAGTCTGTTTAATGTCCCTAGGCAGGTAGGAACATAAGGGGTAGCTTCTGAAGCCTGCAACATGGCTTTTCTCGAGATCTGGGACTGCAGCGTGTCATCTGGTCTTCAGATTTGGTTTGGGGAGATTAACCAGCTGTCACGGCTGAGGCGGATGGGAAGCAGGAGACATACGCAAGGCCACTGGCAGGTGAGGTGGTTTTATTTACAGCACACAAAACGGACGCACAGGTGAGACGAGGTAGGGACATCGTGAATCCACACGGAGTGAGAACAGAGTGAGGGTTAAATAGTGAGGGAACAGGTGCGCGTGTTTAGCAGGTGCGGCCGGTGGGCGTAACAGAGCCCCCCCCCACGGAGTCCGGGTCGGAGCTAGGACTCTAACGAGCAGTCCCCGCACGTGGTTCCGAGTCCGGGGGTTTTCTTGCTGGGCGAATCCCCGGAAGAGGCTGGCAGCAGTCGAGCAGCTGGCGAGCAGAAACGCCGGCCGGAAGCTGGCGAGTGGGGGAGCCAAGCGAAAGCTGGCGAGCGCGGGTGCTGGCTGGACGCTGGCGAGCGAGAGTGCCGGCTGGATGCTGGCGAGCAAGGGTGCCGGCTGGACGCCAGCGAGCGGAGTCGCGGAGGGTAGGCTGGCGAGCGAGGTCGCCGACTGGAGGCTGGCGATCGGAGTCGCGGAGGGTAGGCTGGCGAGCGGGGTCGCCGACTGGAGGCTGGCGATCGGAGTCGCGGAGGGTAGGCTGGCGAGCGGGGTCGCCGACGGGAGGCTGGCGATCGGAGTCGCGGAGGGTAGGCTGGCGAGCGAGGTCGCCGACAGGAGGCTGAACGGAGGCGGTGAGGTCTTTGAGAGACACAGGACGAGCCCGTTGAGCGAGCGGATAAGCGCGTCGAAATCCACGGCAACGAACTCCGCGTCCTGAGCCACCTCCCCAAGCGGGGCACGGAAGTTGGCGAGCCACCATCCTTCGGTAGGCTCGCGGCCAGAGCCGTGAGCGCTGTCTCCATATGGGGTGGAACTGTCATGGCTGAGGCAGATGGGAAGCAGGAGACATACGCAAGGCCACGGGCAGGTGAGGTGGTTTTATTTACAGCACACAAAACGGACGAACATGTGAGACGAGGTAGGGACATCATGAATCCACACGGAGTGAGAACAGAGTGAGGGTTAAATAGTGAGGGAAATGACGTGGAACATCAGGAAGAGGTGCACGTGTTCAGCAGGTGCGGCCGGTGGGCGTGACACCAGCTGTTTGTGAGCGGCCATCTTGAGCGGTTGCCATGTGAGCGGGAGGACCAGGGATGGAGAGGAGTAAACCCATTTCATCACTGTTTTTCGCATGTGCGTGGGGACAAGTTCCGCCCCGGATGGCTGCTCATGGCGCCCAATAGCCACACTCTGCTACTGAAAACAACTGCAGTGGCTGAGGATCAAACCCTGGATGGTAGCATCGGTGATGGTTGTTTTAACCTAACACGCCACTCAGTCACTGAGGAAACGATGCAAAAATTCAAAATTAATTAAACATCATAAGCCCTCAGCGCCCCTATGCTGAGGTACACTTACGCCGTAGCTCCACTGCAGCAATGACATAAGCAGGTCCACGTCTGCACAGAACAACCGAACCCAAACAGAGCGTCGCGAATGCAAATCACGGTTCTCCCACAGCTTGTGGGAGCGTGATTCGGATGCAGAAGTAAAAGGGCGAGGCTGAGTTAGCAGCACAGTGCCTTTTCCAGGCGCAATCGTGTGGGGAACGCTACTTCCCCCGAGCGCAAATAGGGAAGGGTTGCTTGATAAAGTCCAGAGGCTGAAGCCGTTCGAGGAAGAAGGCGAGGCGCGCCTTGCTGCAGCGAGTGAGCCAACACCGCCAAGGAGACGGCAACCGAGAGACAAACAGTAGGATACTTGCCCTGCACTACCATCTACGCCCTACCAGTTAGCAGCCACCTCCTGACTGATCAACAGATTACCAGCTATCAACTTTCCCTAACTGGCACGATGGCATATACGAGACGGATGAGGTCCAAATGAAAGTCGATGACGCTCAAAAGTGCACTTACATACACGAGGCAGCAGGTGTCACCAATGACCTCAGGGACTGGGGGAATGACCATGATGGCAGAATGACCCACAGGGTCCATGCTCAATGCGGAACAGTCAAAGCCAGCATATTAAGCCTGTAAGAAAGGCGACAAGCTGCGGACGGAACCAGCTCTCTCCCTGGCCCTCTGAAGGCAGAAATCTGCATTGATGGCAAGAGCGTACAGCTCAACCAGGGAGAAAGGGGACTCATAAAAAGACAGTTCGTCCCTTACCCCTTCAACAAGGCCACGCCTGAAGAAGTCCATTAATACCTGGTCATTAAAACCCGAATCCACAGCTAGCTGGTTGAAATCATCCACATATTCGGCAACCCGCCTGGGGCCCTGACAAAGGTCAAAGACACTGGACAGCTCGACAACAACTTCCAGCCAGGAGGATGATGATGAGCGGCCAGTAGAACCCACCCTCTCCCTAACTCACACTTTAAGGCGGGCTTCAGCACACGCAGCCAGATCAAAAAGATCAATAAGGGAGGAGGGGGTAGGAAAAAGAAAAGTTCAACCTCCAGCTCGTCACTGAGGCCCTTCTCAAATAAGGCCATAAGCGGCAGATCAGTGAAGCCGCTTTTCTTGGCTGCAGCTCGGAACTCAGCCACATACTCGGCTACCTGCCTGGGTCCTTGAAAAATGTCAAATATAGGAACACACCTGTGGCTTGAGACCCACGCAAGGGGTGGGCAGAAGCAGATCTGCGGGGTCAGGAAACCAAACTGGGTCACTAACTGGGCCAAAGGTGATGGACAAAGGAAGGAGCTCTAAATGAGCCCCGGGGCCCTTTTGCAGTGGGGACTGGGCAGCTCTGTGAGGTCGAGATGCCATACCGGGTCACTGACACAGCCGTAGCTACTGGCCGGACCCCCGAGAGCTAACTAAGACCCGACCAGAGACTGATAATGCCGTCCGTGACAGGTGAGGACCTCCATACTGGAACACTGGGTCAACATACTGGTCACGTCATTCTGTTACGATTTGCCATAGTAAAAGGAAAGAAAAGGAAAAGGATTGTGAAATTTTGGACCCAATTGCAGTTAAGACCAGATGGAAATGGTGAACCAAATTTGAACAAAATTAAAAGAAAATAAATAAAACAATGAAAGGAAAACAACCGCAGTGGCCGAGGATCGAACCCTGGATGGTATTATTATGTTATAATTACTACACCTGCAGTAACTTAAGCCACTATTTTACCCTTGCTTTTGTAACATTATTTGTCATTCTCTTTATTAGAATACAACCAGAACATACAGGAAATTTGTATGCAGCATTACATTACTGACAACAAAAAGTCAGGAAAACAGCTTCTGTAGGCTACAGTGCTAAGTATTTAGTGTGATGTCTCCTTACACTTGAGCAATAGCGGCATCTGGCAGTTTTATCTGGATACCAATTTAACCGTTTCACAGTAAGATGAAGCTTGATCAGGAATGGTCTTTTTGGAAGGGTAGCAGCCAAGAAATCACTTTTTCAAAAGGGGAACAAGGTGACACAGATTGAAATAAAGATAAGTGGAAATGAGGATTATGGAGTGACGAATCCAAGTATGAAATTTTTGGGTTGAAAAATTTGACAATGTGTTATATATGGTCATTATAGCATTGCTAAAACAACAAATCTAATGGTGGCTGAACCGAGTGTTTGACAGTCTTTTGGAGCAGGAAAATGTCAAATAAACATACAAGAAGTACTGTGCTTTTTGCATTATCATGTGAGTGAAACTGAACAATAAAATGGCAAATTAATTCATTTAAAATGAGACCTACAACACAAAGTCTGAAAAAATGAAGGGGGTTTGATTAATTTCTGAATTGAAGAAGAGCTCTTCTGCATAATTTGAGAGATAAACAGGGGTTTTCCAGTTTTATCTTTTTACCATATCACAAAAATCCCCAGGAAGGGAAAGTGATTGAATGCAAATAATTGTTCTCTCTTCATATTTACACTTGCCTACGCATTACAGGGTCATGATAAAATACAAAGAGCCAGGTAGAGTTAAAGCTGAACTAAATTCAACAGCGTAACCATTTACTTCTGCTTGTGCTTCACCACACAACAGTCTCTTGGTTTTAATCCACTCTTCCTAGTGAAAGCCACGATGCCACACACTGACGACTTCCTAATTGCAGAAAAATACAATTCCAAACCAAGTTCCCTATGTCACATTACTAAAACACTGAACCCGAATCATTCCGACTCACACAAAGGTGCAAAGGTTAGAGAGAGGTAGAGGCAAACGCTGTGAGTCAGAGTTTATACACTAGAGATGTCACTGAACGTGTATGGAAACTACACTGGGAATCAAAAAAAACCAGAGCGAGTGGAGATGGCAGGGAAGATTTACGAGAATTCAAGCGTCATTAGAACGCATAACTCCACGAACGAGACCGACAACACCAACGCAAAAAGGAATCTCCCAACTCAAAACGCAGGTACTGTTTGAGATTCTGTTCTCAAAAATTTATCTTAGAAATTATCGTGGATAGAAATTTGGTGTTTGTCGGATCTGGTTATCTAAAGAAAAAAAAAAAGTAAAATAGCTACCACATCCAAATGACTTTAACAAGAACTGCTTCGATGACTTATTTTTACTTTTTCACATTAGCAGATTCCTTTATCCACAGATGATACAAATCTCACAATGTACAATACAAGCAATTGTGGGTCTACCCTGATAGCAAATGAGCCAAGTTTTTGCGTGTAATCTGTGTTTGCTGACAGTAGATTTTTGGTTTCTTATCATTGTGTTTCTTTTTTTTCATATTTTTGTACGGTTATTTTGTAAATTATAGTTTTTGTAATTTTTTGTCTGTTACACCGCAAAGTATGGCACCTTAATTTCGTTATACCTGGTATAACAACATTAAAGATATTCTGCTGAGCCCCACATTTCGTTAGGGGCGTGTGATAGGCTACATACCGTCTAGTAATATCTCAATTATTATTTTATAGACGTGTGAGCTGACATTATCGAATGTTGTATCAAATTAGGGCTGCAACAACTAATCGATAAAATCAATAATAATCGATTATTAAAAGTGTCGACAACGAATTTCATTATAGATTCGTTGTGTCACATGATTTATGTGTCCCCCGCCTTATCATATCCGCTTACGTTACTTGCGGCACTTCGTGCGATATCACGGAGCAAGGCAGAGCCGGCGCGGACGCAGAATCTTCAAATAAGTTAGCGTTAAGAGTTAAATAAATTATGACCGACGCAGAGAAGAAAGTTCGGCTTAAGTCCTCAAAAGTGTAGGAACATGTTTAACATGCAAGCTTTACAAAAGGGATATGACCGGTGCTGATACAGCCCTTGAAACGAAACGAAAACAGGTTGCAGTCACCGATGAGGATGAAGGGAGCTCAGCAACAGCGTAAGTCACAAAAATAACCCGACTTTGTTCCGTTTTGAAGTGAGGAAACGTAACAGCGCCCTCACGCTATGCGAACCGGAATAGCATGGTTGATGCTGGTTAGCTGGATAATGACAGTTATGGAGTTAAGAGACAGATATCCTATATTGGCCAGGCTACCCAAGTCCTATTTATGCATTCCTGCTACTTCAACACTGTCTGAGCGTTTATTTTCTGCGGCAGGAAATATAGTCTCTAAAAAAAGAGCTAGCTTTAGCCAGGAGCATGTTGACATGCTAACATTTTTGGCTTACAATGCGAAGTTCCTAAAGAAAAAGCGTGAATGAGTTTGTATGTAGTGTTTGCATCAGAGATGCACTTATTTTTCTTTATTATTTAATTTGTTATTTTAATTTATTCATAAATTTAATTTATTATTATGCATTTATTGTAAGCACTTATTTGCTCTGTTATTTAATGTTATATTTCTGAATAAAGACGTGGAAAAGTGTTTTTTTTTTTTTAAACCAGATTCATCGATTATTAAAATAATCATTAGTTGCAGCCCTATATCAAATAGATTCAAATTTTGCCACATACAGCCTAGTGAACGTCTTGATGAACCTCATTGTGGCTGGCAACTGGTGGCACCGTAATACAATTGCTATAACTGCCATAAGCCCCTAAATGAGGCACATTAGGCCCAAAACTATCTGCTGTCTGGGTAGAGCTTTGCTCAAGAGACCAACAGTGGGAACTTGTCAGAGCTGGGGAATGAACCCTGGATCTTCTTATTTGGACTAGATTCCAATTTTCTTGTGAGAGTCGTGGTTAGAGTGAATACTTTAAATCTCAAGTGCTGAAATATACAGTGGGGCAAAAAAGTATTTAGTCAGCCACTGATTGTGCAAGTTCTCCTACTTAGAAAGATGAGAGAGGTCTGTAATTTTCATCATAGGTACACTTCAACTATGAGAGACAAAATGAGGAAAAAAATCCAGGAAATCACATTGTTGGATTTTTAAAGAATTTAATTGTAAATCATGGTGGATCATTAGTCAATCATTAGTTCAACTCAATACTTTGTAAAATAACCTTTGTCGGCAATGACAAAGGTCAAACGTTTCCTGTAAGTCTTCATCAGGTTGGCACACACTGTAGCTGGTATTTTGGCCCATACAGATCTCCTCTAGAGCAGTGATGTTTTGGGGCAACATGGACATTCAACTCCTTCCACAAACCACTCCTTCGTTGCCCGAGCGGTGTGTTTGGGATCATTGTCGTGCTGGAAGACCCAGCCACGTTCCATCTTCAATGCTCTCACTGATGGAAGGAGGTTTTGGCTTAAAATCTCATGATACATGGCCCCATCCATTCTTCCCTTAACACGGATCAGTCGTCCTGTCCCCTCTGCAGAAAAACAGCCCCAAAGCATGATGTTTCCACCCCCATGCTTCACAGTAGGTATGGTGTTCTTGGGAAGTTTCGAGTTGAGTTTTTACCAAAAAGTTCTATTTTGGTTTCATCTGACCACATGACATTCTGATAATCGAGGGAGATTATCAATGGTCTTGTGTGTCTTCCATTTTCTTACAATTACTCCCACAGTTGATTTATTCACATCAACCTGCTTGCCTATTGTAGATTCACTCTTCCCAGCCTGGTGCAGGTCTACAATGTTCTTGCTGGTGTCCTTCGACAGCTCTTTGGTCTTGCCCATTGTTGAGTTTGGAGTCTGACTGTTTGAGGCTGTGGACAGGTGTCTTTTATACAGATAACGAGGTCAAACAGGTGCCATTAATACAGGTAACGAGTGGAGGATTTCCTGGATTTTTTTTTTCTCATTTTGTCTCTCATAGTTGAAGTGTACCTATGATGAAAATTGCAGACCTCTCTCATCTTTCTAAGTAGGAGAACTTACACAATCAGTGACTGACTAAATACTTGAAAGCCTTTACCTGAAATGAGAATGCAGTACGTGTGACTGTGTGTTCATTCTCCTCTAGGAGGTCACCCAGGCAATGCAGGTAGCAGATGTTACAGACTGACCTCAGTGTGTCTGCTGCTGCTGTGTCTTCTCCTGCTAACTACCATCGCAGTGCTGTGCATCATATACATCAAACCGATTATGGAAAATGCCCAGTTACAGAGCAGATACAACAACCTGACTGTAGAGCATAACCAGTTACAGACCAGATACAACAACCTGACTGTAGAGCAAAACCAGTTACAGACCAGATACAACAGCCTGACTGTAGAGCAAAACCAGTTACAGACCAGATACAACCGCCTGACTGTAGAGCAAAACCAGTTACAGACCAGATACAACAGCCTGACTGTAGAGAAAAACCAGTTACAGACCAGATACAACAGTCTGACTGTAGAGCAAAACCAGTTACAGACCAGATACAACAGCCTGACTGTAGAACGAAACCAGTTACAAACTAGTTACAACAGCCTGACTGGAGAAAAAAACCAGTTACTGAAGGAGAGAGATGAGCTCAAGAATGGGCTTTCATCACTGGGTAAGTGAATAAGTTCATAAGAAAAAAGCCTACAAAATATACTGCACATACACAGTTTGTCCAAACTTAGGGAAGATTATGAAACCATGTGTCTATTTTTTACGTGAATCCATCGTACAAGGTTGGAGATATTTTGGCTCCAGTGTTTACTACTTCTCTACTGAGACAAAGCCCTGGAATGAGAGCAGACAGGACTGTATCGGGAGGAGAGCAGATCTGGTGATCATAAACACCAAAGAGGAACAGGTGAGAGTGGGTGGGAGAGGGTGAGAGAGAGAAAGGTCTTAAGTTGTATACTCATGTTTTGCTTTACTGTCACAGGACTTTATTATTAATGAGCTGGGCAGTAGCAATGCTTGGATTGGTCTGACTGATCAGGTTACAGAGGGAGACTGGAAATGGGTGGATGGATCTGTGCCGAGCATAACGTAAGAATGATTATCCTTAGAGGTTATTCCAATTATCACAATGTACAGTCCATATTGAAGCATCAGTCAAATGTCAATTTATCATATTCTAAATGATACGATAACAACTGAAATCTTAATAAACTCTGGATTATGATTCTTTGGAATTTAGGTTTTGGAGAACCGGGGAACCAAATAATTTAGGTGATGAGGACTGCACTGAGGTTTGGTGTAATCCACTTCCAAAAGGCTGGAACGATGAACAGTGTTCTAACACAAGACGGTGGATCTGTGAGAAAGTGTTTGGTTAATGAATCCATAAAGCAGTCGGATCAAACTGTAAGTGTCTCAGTCTCTGTATGCTGATGTTGGATATGCTTTTGCCTTAGACTGTACATGGATGTACTAATGATGGAAGCAGCAGCTCGGCTTATTGCTTAGGAAAATCAGTAGTTCATAGAAATTGTGTAAATTTTGTACGCTGGTAGTAAATCTTTGGATTCTATGCATGTCTGTGTGATAATGATTTAATTTTCTGTTAAATAAAATCAAATTTCACCAATGTGATGCGTGTTTATTGAAAGCGGTAGGATATGAGCAGTAAATTGGATCATCCTTGGAGTTTGCTGCAGTGCTCCAAATTGAAGTCAGGCACTTTTGTGTTTGCTTTAATTATCCATGAGTAGTCTACAGAACTTGATTGGAATTCAACTGTTAATAGTTCAGTTGTTTAATCTTCCTGTTCTGTAACCATTTAAATTACAGTCCACTAATTACAAAGCAAGTACTGAGGAGATGTACAGAGTTATTACCGGGTAACTAAATTTTACAAATAAGGAACGTAACATACGGAAAAAGTACCTGTTAAGTAAGGCGTAATAAAAAATAAGTAGAGAGAAAACACACAGTATGATAGCAAATGTACACAGTTATTACCAGGTATCTTATAAAAACTTTTCCCGAATCATTGTAATTCTAAGCATAATTATAGATTACAAAAAATACTTAAACTAAAGATAGCAGAAGTATTATTACTGAGTAATGCACAAGCGTTTTATAAATAAGAAACGCAACTACTATTTTGAATTCATTTTACTTCTAAACGTAATTATAGATCCCTCAACAGTAAGTCACAGAAAAGGGTACTAACGTATATTGAAAGTTTGTGAACCCTTTAGAATTTTCTATATTTCTGCATAATGGCACGCCACATGATCTTCAGACTCGGTCTCCCTCTAGTTCATTTCAGCGTACCACCACTATGGAGCTTCTAGACTCCAACTCCCATGAGCCTCCTGCTAATCGCACATCTGCACGGACCAATCCGGAACTCTCAGTAAGATCACCGTCACCAGAGTACTGATCACATTCACCTGTTCTCACAGGTATTTATACCAGCAGGTCATACACGCTGGTGCGAAGTATTGCCTCTGTTTTTTATGAGCATTACGAGCGTTCACCCTTCCGGACTGCATTACGGTTTTGATCCCCGCCTGTCATACGGATTATGTACTCGCCTGTCGTTTCTGGATACCTTTGCCGATTTCACTCTCCTTTGGTCTCGACTCTTGCCTGGTAAATGACTATCCTCTCGCTCTATACTTCCGGTTTGTGCTCAGTCCATGCCTGTTCTCCCTCAACTCGGTTGTACTGTGTTTGTTGTAAACATCACGTTGACCTACCTTTGCTTGACTAACAAATCTCTTAACTATCATCCTGAGGTCTGCACTCATCTCAGTGCCCTGTCTGGCGTTACAGAATACTTCGCCATGAAAATGCTGACGGCAGACGTTCAGGAGTTGTTGTCCACCGTTATTGCTCAAGGACAAACATTGGATCATCATAAACATTTATTCGATTCCCTGGCGCAATGCGTAGAGGCACTCCGGACTCACCAGGGGGCACAACAAACACAGTACAACCGAGTTGAGGGAGAACAGGCATGGACTGAGCACAAACCGGAAGTATAGAGCGAGAGGATAGTCGTTTACCAGGCAAGAGTCGAGACTTCAGGATTTTATATGGACCAATGTATCTAGCATTAAGTTTCTTACTTCCCTCAGAGTGTCTGAAGTCCTTAGTAGAGAGCCAAACCCTGTCTCCAGGTGAGTAGACAGTAGTCCTTCCCCTACGACGATCAGCTAGAAGCTTGTGACGTCTCAGTGCCTTCTGGATGTGCTGATGAGTTTGCTCCCAAACTTGTTCACTCCTGTGCATCCAATGATCGACAGCTGGAACGTCAGAAGGTGTGGGGGTCCATGGTACTATGGAGGGTTGATACCCTAAGATACATTGGTAGGGAGTGAGACCTGTAGATAAACTAACTAACAAATTCTGTGCCATCTCAGCCCAGGCGAGGAATTCATACCAGTCGGAAGAATTTACATGGCAGTAAATCCTTAGGAATTGACCCAGTTCCTGGTTGATCCATTCACATTGTCCGTTGGACTGTGGGTGTTACCCTGAGGTGAGGCTGACCGTGACTCCCAGTCTTTCAAAAAAATGCTCTTCATACTTGAGATATGAACTGAGGACCACGATCAGAGATAATGTCCACAGGAATACCGAAGACTCTAAAAACATGCTGAAAGAGGCTCTCTGCAGTCACGAATGCGTTGGGGAGGGAGGAAAATGGGATGAAGCGCACCCCTCTAGAAAAACGATCGACTACAGTGAGTATGGTAGTGTAGCCATGCGATTCCGGAAGGTCAGTGACAAAGTCCACAGCGATGTGGGTCCAAGGCCATTCTGGGACCTGTAGCGGTACCAGGTTACCTGCTGGAAGTGCCCGGGGAACCTTGCATTGAGCACAGGTAGTGCAGGATGCAATAAATTTGTGGATATCCCTGTGCATGTGCTCCCACCAGTATTTGGCTGAAATGAGTTGCTGAGTACGCTTCTCTCCAGGATGTCCGGAAGTCAATGAAGAATGTGCCCAACTGATGAGGCATTCACGATACTCAGCAGGGACGTACTTGAGACCTAGGGGACATCCCGCAGGACTGGGCTGATCCGCCCTGTCAATCTCCTCCTCGATCTCCCATCGTATGGGAGCTACTACGATTCCCGGCGTGAGGATCTGTTTAGGAACCTCCTCCTCCAGTCCAAGCTTATCCTCACAATACATGCGGGACAAAGCGTCCGCTTTGGTGTTACATGTCCCGGCGATAAGTGATATTGAACCGAAAACGAGAGAAGAACAAGGACCATCTGGCCTGTCTGGAATTGAGTCTCTTAGCGTTCTTCAGATACTCTAGGTTTTTATGGTCGGTCAGAACCAAAAAGGGGTGGTTAGCCTCCTCCAGCCAGTGTCGCCACTCCTCAAGTGCCATCTTAATGGCCAAAAGTCTTCGTCCCCAATGCCATAGTTCCTTTCTGCTAGGGTAAGTTTATGAGAAAAGTAAGCTACTGGAAAAAGCTTACTTGGAGTCCCTGAGCGTTATGAGAGTACTGCACCCACGCCCACCTCCGACGCGTCAACTTCCACAATGAAGGGAACAGAAGGATCGGGATGTTTTAGAATGGGAGCTGTAGTGAGGCCTTCTTCAAATCAGAAAGCTTGTTACGCCTGGGGAGTCCACAGGAAAGTTCTGGCATACCCTTCATAGGGCGCATGGGGGTGGAATGCTACTGTAATCCGGATAAATCTGCGGTAAAAGTTGCAGAATCCGAGGAAAACGTGAAGACTCTTAATGGAAGTGGGAGTAGGCAGTTGATGGATGTCATCAACTTGGCCTCATCCATAGTCATGCCTGATGAACTTAAATAACACGAGAAAGGACATCGAAGTGAGGTGGAACTTCACATTTCTCCCTCTTGACAAACCACGTGGTTCTAAAAGTCCTTTTTGAGTCTTGGTCCTCCCAAGGTTTCTTCCTAGAACTAGGGAGTTTTTCCTTGCCACTGTCGCCCTAGGCTCGCTCAATTTGGGATTTGACGTAGTTATTAGGAGATAATCTAAACTTGTAAAGTTGCTTTGAGACAATGCTCCATTGTAAAAAGCGCTATATAAATAAATCTGACTTGACTTGACTTGACTACTCATAGTGACCCTCAGTAGTGATAAAAGCCGTTTTCCATTCATCACCCTCCCGAATCCTCACCAAATTGTAGGCGCTGGGCAGATCCAGTTTGCTCAAAACACTGGCTCCACGTAGTTGTTCCAGCACGGTGGGGACAAGAGGAAGAGGGTAAGGATAACTCCTAGTGCACCGATTGAGACCTCGATAGTCTATGCAGGGTCTAAGTCCTCCCTCCTGCTTCTTAACAAAGAAGAAGCCAGAGGCAGCAGGTGATGTAGACGAACAAATGAACCCTTGCGCCAGTGATTCCTTGATATAATCCTCCATGGCCTGCTCCTCCTCCTGACTAAGAGGATAGGCCCTTGACCTGGGAAGGGTGGCCCCCTCTAGGAGATCAATGGCGCAATCGTAGCTCCTGTGGGGAGGAAGAACAGTGGCCCTCTGTCGACTGAACACCTCCTTAAGATCCAGGTATTCCCTGGGGAGATCGAGGTGTGGCGTGATGTCAGGGCTTTCAACGGTAGTGGAGGCCAGGGTCAGGGTGGAATACTCCAGGCAATTACGCAAACAGTGTGGAGACCACTGGGTTAACTCTTGTGCCTGCCATGATATGGTGGGATCATGCTTCCGTAGCCAGGGTAAACCCAAAATGACAGGATAGGCTGAGGATTGAAGAACGAAAAGTTGAATGCTCTCCTTGTGAAGTGAACTGGCATAAAGAGTGACGGGTTCCGTGAAAGCTGAAACCACGCCCACCCTTATGGGATCGCCATCGATGGCAGACAGACGAAGCTTCTGGGGAAGTGGGGTGATGAGATGTGCACTGATGAAGTTCCCCTGGGCTCCTGAGTCGATTAGCGCTAGGAAAACACTGTTATTAGAACGGTAGGTGAGTGTAATGGGTAGCATGAAAGATCTTGAAACTAGTCTCAAAGCAGATATACTCACCCGGTGTGGTGTTGCGATCGACAATCGGGATGGTCGGATTCTACAATCCTTAATCTTGTGGTTGGGACAGCCACAGTACAAACACAAACACCCACTTAGTCTGCGTTCACGTTCCTCGGAAGAAAGTCGGGTAGAGTCACATTGCATGGGTTCTGGTGCTAGACTGGTGTCTCTGATAGGCTGAGATGCGGGTACCTTGGAGACGGCCACCTGGGCAGAGCGAGGACCCCGAGATGATGGTCGTCGTGGTAGATTTAACAGGAGCTGATCGATGCGTATTGCTCAACTGATGAGCTCCTCTAGGGATAATCCCTCCTCTCTACATGCCAGTTCCGTAAGTACCTCAACATTCAAGCCATTACGAAATGCAACAAGAAGAGTGGGTTCATTCCAACCACTCCCTGCCGCTAGGGTCCGAAACTCCAGGGCGTAATCAGCCACGGAACGACTCCCTTGACGTAGTTTCATTAGGAGTTCTCCCTGTGAGCGACCTTGATGCGGATGATCAAAGACATACTGCAAACTCTCCTTGAACTTGACATAGCAATTCTGATTCAACCTGAGGCCAGACGGCAGTGCTTTACCGGACAAACATGAAATAATGAATGCAATGCGAGCCCTATCTGTACTGGGAGGTGAGTTATGAAAAAAGATCTCGCACTGAAGCAAAAACCCCTTACATGAGTTGGGATTGCCATCAAATTTCTCAGGTTTGTTCAGAGAAAGGGGATTGTAATCACTGCACAGGTTAGAGGGTGGAGGTATTAGCACCTGCTGCGCGCTAGGTGGCGTCAAGAGCTGAAGCTGGGTAGAAATCTCCTTCATACCTGTGGTGATCTGGGTGAGCTGTGTTTGTTGTAAACATCACGTTGATCTACCTTTGCTTGACTAATAAATCTCTTAACTATCATCCTGAGGTCTGCACTCGTCTCAGTGCCATGTCCGGCATTACACATAAATATGACCTAAAACTTCATCAGAATTTCATACAAGTCCTAAAAGTATATAAAGAGAACACAGTTAAACAAATGAGACAAAAATATTATACTTGGTCATTTATTTACTGAGGAAAATGCTTCCAATATGACATACTAATGAGTGGCAAAAGTATGTGAACCTCTAGGATTAGCAGTTAATTTGAAGGTGAAATTAGAGTCAGGTGTTTCAATCAATGGGATGACAATCAGGTGTGAGTGGGCACCCTGTTTTATTTAAAGAACAGGGATCTATCAAAGTCTGCTATTCCACATGTTTGTGGAAGTGTATCATGGCATGAACAAAGGAGATTTCTGAGGACCTCAGAAAAAGAGTTGTTGATGCTCATCAGGCTTGAAAAGGTTACAAAACCATCTCTAAAGAGTTTGGACCTCCGCCAATTCACAGTCAGACAGATTGTGTACAAATGGAGGAAATTCAAAGATCACTGTTACCCTCCCCAGGAGTGGTCGACCAACAAAGATCACTCCAAAAAGCAAGGCGTGTAAATAGTTCACAGAGAGAGGTCACAAAGGACCCAGGGTAACTTCTAAGCAAAACTGATGGCCTCTCTCACACTTTGCTCTACAGTCAACCATCAGAAGAACACTGAACAACAATGGTGTGCATGGGCAGGATTGCAAGGAGAAAGCCACTGCCTCTCAAAAAGAACATTGCTGCTCGTCTTTTTTTTCCTCGCAGTTGCTAAAGATCACGTGCACGAGCCAGGGAAGGCTATTGTAAGAATGTTTTGTGGACGGATGATACCAAAATAAAACTTTTTGGTTTAAAAGAAAAGCGTTATGTTTGGAGAAAGGATAAGAACCTTATCCCATCTGTGAAACATGGTGGTGGTAGTATCATGGTTTGGGCCTGTTTTGCTGCATCTGCATTGATGGAACAATGAATTCTGAATTATATCAGAAGAATTCTAAAGGAAAATGTTAGGACATCTGTCCATAAACTGAATATCAAGAGAAGGTGGGTCATGCAGCACGACACCGCCCCTAGGCACATAAGCCGTTCTTCTACCAAAGAATGGTTACAGAAGAATAAAGTTCATGTTTTGGAAACGTTCAAGTCAAAGTCCTGAGCTTAATCCAATCCAAATGTTATGGAAGGACTGAAGTGAGCAGTTAATGTTGAAGAAAACCCACCAACATCCCAGAGCTGAAGCTGTTCTGTACGGAAGAAGCGGTGCGCAGGACTGATCATCAGCTACAGGAAACATTTAGCTGCAGTTATTCCTCTACAAGGGGGTCACACCAGATACTGAAAGCAAAGGGTCACATACTTTTGCCACTCACTAATATGTAATATTGGATCATTTTCCTCTCTAAATAAATGACCAAGTATAATATCTTTGTCTCATTTGTTTAACTGGGTTCTCTTTATCTACTTTCAGGACTTGTGTGAAAATCTGATGATGTTTTAGGTTATATTTATGCAGAAATATAGAAAATTCTAAAGGGTTCACAAACTTTCAAGCACCACTGTACATGGAAAATCAGCAGTTCATAGAAATGGTGTAAATTTTGCACGCTGATAGTAAATCTTTGGATTCTATGCATGTCTGTGTGATTATGATTACATTTTCTGCTAAATAAAATCAGATTTCACCAGTGTGATGCATGTTTATTAAAAGTGGTCAGACATGAGCAGTAAATCACATTTGCCTTAATTATGCATGAGGTGTCTACTGAATTTGATTGGAGTCCAGTCCAAGTTCACTGTTCAGCATGACAATAGGGACTTTAAACAGCAACACAGACAGGTACGATGACTGGAAGTCGTACCTAGTTTTAGCTATTTACCATATCATGAAAATCCCTAAGAAGGGAAAGTGGTTGAATGCAAATAATTGTTCTCTCTTCATATTTACACTTGCCTACGCATTACAGGGTCATGATAAAATATAAAGAGACGGGTAGAGTTAACCATTTACTTCTGATTGTACTTCACCACACAACAGTCTCTGGGTTTTAATCCACTCTTCCTACTAAAAGTCTCGATGCCACACACTGACGACTTCCTAATTGCAGAAAAATACAATTCCAAGCCAAGTTCCCTATGTCACATTACTAAAACACTGAACACGAATCGTTCTGACTCCCATTAGCTCCACCTGGGCGCCTGCACCCCCGCGTTTGCTTCTGACCCCAGTTCATCTGGCCATGGCGCAAGTCCAGCAGGTACTTCAGAGGGTCTTGGGATCAGTGTGGATTGCCAGAGAAGCGATGGGGTTTGCTGTGCAAATTTCTGAGATGCCTGGGCAGGAGAGTCTCGTGGACTTACAGGCTGTGCTGGGAGGTGTCGACTCGGCAGTGGCTCAAGGCCTCACGATTACTGAATTGTGGGCAGTCTCACTACCTGTTCCTCCAGAGTCTGACGCGGCTGCACCAGCTCCAGGGTCTGACATTGCGGTGCCCCTAGAGCCCGTCACGGTGACGACATCCACCTCAGATTCAGTTGCGATGACCAGAGTCAGTCACGGCGGTGCACGCCGCCAGAGCTACCCGTCTCCTCCAGAGGACGCCCAGAGCATGTCACTTGCGCCAGAGGACGTTCAGAGCTCCCCGCTCCGTCCAAAGGACGCCAAGAGTGTGTCACCTGCCCCTGAGGTAGTCCAGAGTGCGGTGCCTCTCCCAGAGTACTTCCTGAGCACATCGCCTTTCTCAGTAGACGTCTGGGTTCCCTTACTCCCAGAGGATGCCCTAGTCAATGCTGACTCAGGGGTCCGTAGAGACTCCAGATCATGGACCGCACCCCCCTGGTGGCTGACGATTCCGTCTTCCTCCTCGAGGCTGCATCTGAGGTTGCCCTGCCTGAAACCAGCAGGAATTTCTGGCTAGTAACTGTGTGCATACGGGGCCCCTTAAGACTCCTGTGGAGAGCATAACCCCATGGACCAGAACTGTGCCTGTGTGGCCTGTGAGGCCAGAAAACCAAAACAGGCTGAGCCAGAAAATGGATGCATAACCCAAACAGGTGGAGCCATAAAACGGGTACGATACAAAGGTGGACTAAACTGCAAACAGGTAGGAAGTCCAACGTAGATGGAACACGAAAACGCACAAGTAATCCAATGCGAACGGGAACGCAAACGGGAGAAGATCCACAGGCGGAAGGAACAGCAGGCAGGAACATACATGCGGACATGACCGCAGCAATAACCCGCCCCGACTGTCTGTCGAAATTCCCCCAGGTGTAAACAACTGAGAACCGGAACTGTGGAGCTCCCAGATTGGTCTGCCGGAGTCACGTGGCTGATCGAAGGAGCATCTCACAAAAAGGAGTTACATGTATATATACAGTGGGGCAAAAGTATTTAGTCAGCCACTGATTGTGCAAGATCTCCGACTTAGAAAGATGAGAGAGGTCTGTAATTTTCATCATAGCTACACTTCAACTATGAGAGACAAAATGAGAAAAAAAATCCTGGAAATCACATTGTAGGATTTTGAAAGAATTTAATTGTAAATCATGTTGGAAAAAAAATATTTGGTCAACCACAAAGAAGCAAGATTTCTAGCTCTCACTGACCTGTAACTTCTTCTTTAAAAAGCTCTTCTGTCCTCCACTCGTACAGGTAGTATTAATGGCACCTGTTTGACCTCGTTATCTTTATAAAAGACCCCTCTCCACAGCCTCAAACAGTCAGACTCCAAACTCAACCATGGCCAAGACCAAAGAGCTGTCAAAGGTCACCAGGAAGAAAATTGTAGACCTGCACCAGGCTGGGAAGAGTGAATCTGCAATAGGCAGGTACTGAGAGGGACTTGGATCCTGCAGTGCCAGACGTGCCCCCCTGCTTGAGCCAGTACATGTCCGGGCCCGTCTTAAGTTTGCCAGAGAGCATATGGATGATCCAGAAGAGCATAAGGAGAATATCATGTGGTCAGATGAAACCAAAATAGAACTTTCTGGTAAAATTCAGTTGCAGGAAGAAGAATGCTGAGTTGCATCACAAGAACACCATACCTACTGTGAAGCATGGGGGTGGAAACATCATGCTTTGGGGTTGTTTTTCTGCAGAGCGGACAGGACGACTGATCCGTGTTAAGAGAAGAATGAACGGGGCTATGTATTGTGAGATTTTAAGCCAAAACCTCCTTCCATCAATGAAAGCATTGAAGATGGAACATGGCTGGGTCTTCCAGCATGACAATGATCCCAAACACACCGCTCGGGCAACGAAGGAGTGGCTCCATAAAAAGCATTTCAAGATCCTGGAGTGGCCTAGCCAGTCTCCAGACCTCAACCCCATAGAAAATGTGTGGAGGGAGTTGAAAGTCCGTGTTGCCCCAAAACATCACTGCTCTAGAGGAGATCTGCATGGAGGAATGGGCCAAAATACCAGCTACAGTGTGTGCCAACCTGGTGAAGACTTACAGGAAACGTATACGGGAGTGAAGTGCGTGTGAAAATAAAAAAGGAAATAATGTGCAGCCTGTGGAATCAGGCAGCGGGGATCAAACAGGGATTGCTAGCATGGGAGGCAACAGCAATCCCACTGCTCTATGCAATCGGTGCGATAAACATGGAAGGAAAGGGGCTAAGAACAGCAGATGAATGTGCCGTGGAGAAGCGAACAGAAATGCCACTAACAATGCCGAGCGGCGATGTGGCGAGCATGAGACGCGAACGAAAGTGACTTGTTCGAGTGGTCTGACTCTGAAATCGACTCGTAAATCAAAAAGGCGCCGAGCCAGGCTCAAGAGAGCAAAAAGGGAAATGCTGGAGAATATACAGAGCTTACAAGTAGTAGCAAACGGGCTTGATAAAGTCCAGAGGCTGAAGCCGTGCGAGGAAGAAGGCGGGGCGCGCCTTGCTGCAGCGAGTGAGCCAACACCGCCAAGGAGACGACAACCGAGAGACAAATAGTAGGATACTTGCCCTGCACTACCATCTACGCCCTACCCATTAGCAGCCACCTCCTGACTGATCGACAAATCACCAGCTATCAACTTTCCCTAACTGGCACGATGGCATACACGAGACGGATGAGGTCCAAATGAAAGTCGATGACGCTCAAAAGTGCACTTACATACACGAGACAGCAGGTGTCACCAATGGCGCAATTAATGCTAAACAAGCACTCGCACATGAGCGATCACCCCCCCCCCCCAGCACACCAAAACCGAAATATGAGTCAACACTGACCCTAAAAGTCATTAGATGGAAATCAGCGTGACTTAACAGTACACCCCCTCCAAAGGGGCGGCGTCCTGACGCCCCTAGGCATGACCAGAACCTCCGCTAGACTGTCTAACACAGTCTGGGTTGAGCGTATGATGTACATCAAAGGCTCGATACGCAGAGCGCGCAACAAATGTGGGGTCAGAAAGGAGGGTGTGCCAACACGAGTCAAGATCGGGACTCCATTTGGTTGGCTTGGGATCACAACTAGGCGTGAGCCAATCTGGGGTGGAGCTCGGCGGCGCTAATGGCTCAGGTACGGAGCTAGGCAGTGCTAACGGCTCAGGTACGGAGCTAAGACGCACAGCGGCTTCAGATACAGAACTGGGTGGCGCTAAAGGCTCAGGTACGGAGCTAAGTGGTGCGGCGGGCACAGGTATGGAGCTAGGCGGCACTAACAGCTCAGGCACATTTACATTTACAGCATTTAGCAGACGCCCTTATCCAGTGCGACTTACAATTGATACAGTATTACAATGCAAGCAATTCTGGATTAAGGGCCTTGCTCAAGAACCCAACAGTGGCAGCTTGGCAGCGATGGGATTTGAACCCTGGACCTTCTGGTCTATAGTCCAGTACCTTACCCGCTAGACTACCACAGTCCACAGGTACAGAGCTAAAAGGCACAGTGTGCTCAGGTACAGAGCTAGGTGGCACTATGGCATGCAGCTCATTGACAGCCACAGTAATAGCAAAGATCTGCTTCAGGATATCGAGCAGTCTATGATCAGGCCGACCCACAGTGGCCTCAGGTACCAGGGGTATGACCGTGATGGCAGAAGGACCCACAATGACCTCAGGGACTGGGGGAATGACCATGATGGCAGAATGACCCACAGGGTCCATGCTCAACACGGAACAGTCAAAGCCAGCATATTCAGCCTGTAAGAAAGGCGACAAGCTGCGGACCGAACCACCGGACTCTCTCCCTGGCCCTCTGAAGGCGGAAATCTGCATTGATGGCAAGAGCGTAAAGCTCAACCAGGGAGGAAGGGGGACTCATAAAAAGACAGTTCGTCCCTTACCCCTTCGACGAGGCCACGCCTGAAAAATCCATTAATACCTGGTCATTAAAACCCGAATCCACAGCTAGCTGGTTGAAATCATCCACACATTCAACAACCCGCCTGGGGCCCTGACAAAGGTCAAAGACACTGGGCAACTCGACAACAACTTCCAGCCAAGAGGAGGTGATGAGTGGCCAATAGTAGAAACCCACCCTCTCCCTAACTTGTACTTTAAGGCGGGCGGCTTCAGCATGCACAGCCAGATCAAAAAATATCAATAAGTGAGGAGAGGGTAGGAAAAGTGTTAAAAGTTCAACCTCCAGCTCGTCACTGAGGCCATAAAGCGGCAGATCAGTGAAGCCGCTTTTCTTGGCTGCAGCTCGGAACTCAGTCAGCCACATACTCGGCTACCTGCCTGGGTCCTTGAAAAATGTCAAATATACTGGGCGAGGCCAGGGCACACACCTGTGGCTGGAGACCCACGCAAGGGGTGGGCAGAAGCAGATCTGTGGGGTCAGGAAACCAAACTGGGTCACTAACTGGGCCGAAGGTGATGGACGAAGGATGGAGCTCTAAATGAGCCCCGGGGCCCTTTTGCAGCGGGGACTGGGCAGCTCTGTGAGGTCGAGATGCCATACCGGGTCACTGACACAGCCGTAGCTACTGGCCGGACCCCTGAGAGCTAACTAAGACCCTACCAGAGACTGATGATGCCATCCGCGGCGAGTGAGGACCTCCATACTGGAACACTGGGTAAACATACTGGTCACATCATTCTGTTACAATTCGCCATAGTAAAAGGAAAGAAAAGGAAAAGGATTGTGAAATTTTGGACCCAATTGCAGTTAAGAGTGACAGGGAAAGGTAGAGAGCTAGCTGATATGATGCAGAGGAGAAAGGTTGATGTTTTGTGTGTGCAGGAGACAAAGTGGAAGGGTAGCAAGGCTCGATGCATTGGTGCAGGGTTTAAACTGTTCTACCATGGTGTGGATAGGAAGAGAAATGGAGTTGGTGTGGTCCTGAAAGAGGACTATGTAAATAATGTCGCTGAGGTGAAAAGGGTGTCAGAGAAGACAATATGTCTGAAGCTGAAAATTGAGGGTGTAATGGTGAATGTTGTTAGTGGTTATGCACCACAAGTTGGCTGTGAATTAGACGAGAAAGAGAGATTCTGGGGGGAGTTAGATGAAGTGGTGTTAAGGATAGGAACCTAGAAGGACAGATGGTGGTGGATTTTGCAAAGAGGATGGAAATGGCTGTGGTTAACCCAACACCCACCCCCTGTTACACACAAAAGAAGGAGGGCATAAGGGTGACTTATATTATAAGAGTGGAGGGAGGAGCACACCAGGTAGACTACATCCCTATGTAGAAGAGGTGCTTAAACAAGAGATGGTGATTGTAAGGTAGTGGCAGGGAGTGACAGAGTGTAGCTAAGGCGCACAGCCATCGGATGGTGGTGTGCGGATGCTCTGGTGGTTAGGAAGAGGAAAAAGCGGAAAAAGGCCAAAGCAGAGGGACCCAAATGGTGGAAGTTGAGAAAGGAAGAAGGTTTGTGTAAGAGGTCAGAGAGGAGCTGAGAAAAGGCTTTGGGTGAGAGGAAAGGAGCTCCCAGACGGGACGCCCCCTCCTAGATCCCCTTTTTACCTCCGATCCCTTTCCCCTTGTTTCTATTCTCATCTTCCTTTTTTTTCCTCCTCCCCCCCCTCCCCCCCCCCCCTTCCTTTACCTTGTGAGGATTGTCTTTTGTTCCCTCCCCATCTTGGGTTGTAGCCCCAGCCCATTTTACATCTTTTCTCTCTCGTAGCAGCAACAGTAATTAGACAGACAGGTAGAAAGGTACTAGGTGTGTCTTCTGGACAGGCAAAGGATGAAAAGGAAACCTGGTGGTGGAATGAGGAAATGCAGGAGGTTATTCAGAGAAAGAGGTCAGCAAAGAAGGAATGGGACAGGGACAGAACTAAAGAGAGTAGGCAGGAATACAATGAGATGCGGCAAAGGGTAAAGAGGGTGGTAGCAAAGGCCAAGCAGAAGGCCTACGATGAGTTATATGAAACGTTAAACAGTAGGGAAGGAGAGAAGGAGTTGTTTCTGCTGGTGAGACAGAGAGATAGAGCTGGACAGGATGTGCAGCATGTCAGAGTGATCAAGGATAGAAATGGAAATGTACTGACAGGTGAGGAGAGGGTGAGGGAAAGATGGAAGGAGTATTTTGAGGAGTTGATGAATGTAGAAAATGACAGGGAAAGAAGGCATGGATGGTGTAGAAATTGTGGAACAGGATGTAGCAAAGATTAGCGAGGAAGAAGTGAGGAAAGCTTTGAAAAGGATGAAGAACAGAAAGGCAGTGGGACTTGATGACATACCGGTTGAGGTATGGAAAATCTAGGAGAGCTGGGAGTGGTGTTTTTGACTAGATTATTTAATGGAATTCTGGTGAATGAGAGTATGCCAGAGGAATGGAGGAAAAGTTTACTTGTACCAATTTTTAAGCAGAAGGGTGATGTACAGAGTTGTGGCTCTTACAGGGGCATAAAGTTGATGAGCCACACAATGAAGATTTGGGAGAGAGTTGTCGAAGCTAGGCTCAAACAGGAGTTGACAGTGTGTGAACAACAGTATGGTTTCATGCCAAGGAAGAGCACTATGGATGCAATTTTTGCTTTGAGACTGCTGATGGAGAAGTATATAGATGGTCAGAAAGAGCTACATTGCATCTTTGTGGATTTGGAGAAAGCTTCTGACAGGGTGCCAAGGGAGGAACTGTGGTGGTGTATGAGGAAGTCTCGAGTGGCTGAAAAGTACGTTAGATTAGTGCAGGACATGTATGACAACAGCGTGACAGCGGTGAGATGTGCTGTAGGAGTGACAAATAGCTTCAAGGTAAAGGTGGGACTGCATCAAGGATCGGCCCTGAGTCCCTTCTTATTTGCTCTGGTGATGGACAGACTAACAGATGAGGTCAGACAGGAATCTGTAGTGAGAACAGGGAACAGGTAGAAGAGAACTTGGAGAGGTGGAGGTATCATCTGGAAAGGAGAGGAATGAAAGTCAACTGTAGTAAGACAGAATACATGTGTGTAAATGAAAGGGAGGCAGGTGGAATAGTCAGGCTACAGGGATCAGTGGTCACAAAGGTACAGGAGTTCAGGTACTTGGGATCAACTGTCCAAGGAAATGGGGAGTGTGGAAAGGAGGTGAAGAAGAGAGTACAGGCAGTGAATGAAGAAGAGTGTCAGGAGTGCTGTGTGACAAAAGGGTCGCAGCAAAAGTGAAAGGAAAGATTTATAAGAGAGTAGTGAGACCAGCCTTGTATGGGTTAGAGACAGTGGCACTGACAAAGAGACAGGAAGCAGAACTGGAGGTGGCAGAACTTAAGATGTTGAGGTCTCTTAGGAGTGTCTAGGGTGGACAGGATTAGGAATGAGATCATCAGAGGGACAGCACAGGTTGGAAAATTGGGAGACAAAATTCGAGAGGGAAAACTGAGATGGTTTGGACATGTGCAGAGGAGGGATAGTGGATATATTGGTAGGAGGATGTTGGCGATGGAGCTGCCAGGCAAGAGACGGAGAGGAAGACCAAAGAGGAGTTATTTGGTAGTGGTAAGTGAAGATATGCAGGGAGTTGGGGTGACAGTAGAGGACGTGGAGGACAGGGTGAGGTGGAAATGTTTAACTCGCTGTGGTGACCCCTGATAAAGGGAGAAGCCGAAAGAAAGAAGAAGAAGAGGACTTGTGTGAAAATCTGATGATGTTTTAGGTCATATTTATGAAGAAACATAGAAAATTCTAAAAGGTTCGCAAACTTTCAAGCACCACTAATATGGAGTGAAGTGCATGTGAAAATAAAAAAGGAAATAATGTGCAGGGTGATCAAACCAGGATTGCTAATGTGGGAGGCAACAGCAATCCCTCTGGGCTACGCAACCAGTGCCACGCCCCTCAACTCCATTGCCGAGAATGACATGTACTACGACCCCCACCACTTTCCCGCACATGCTAATAGCACCTCCCAATAGGCTTCGCCTGAGTACTGATTGACATCACCTGTTCGCATTCTTACTTAAGCTCAGAGTTTCCAAAACATGGACACATTATCGCCGATCTTAGGATTTATGCATACCGAGCGCTTTCAACCCCGGCTTTGGATTCATGGACTTGACCCTTTGTTTGGATATATGGATTACGGATTTCGCTTCTCGTTTATGGATTTGTTCACCGGTAGGACCGACTTCCTGGTATGACCACAGACTGTTACTCTAATCCTCATTTGCCTAGCCCTTTTTTGATGGATTATCTATTGCTCTGTTTTTACTCATGATCTGATTTTTACTCATAATAAATAGGCTGAACACCCCTTGCCTCTGCAAGTATCTGATCTTCTCTGTCAGTGTCACGTCCAGTGAAATTCAGACGGAAAGGGGCTAAGAACAACAGACAAATGGAGGAAAGTGTAACGGTTTGCCATATTAAAAACGATGACGAACCGTGGAAATAAAATATAATGGGTTGGGACCCAAGTACTGTTAGCTCCGGATGGAAATAGTGAACCAAAATATAATAAATAATCCAAAAAATGGTTCACAGAGAAACAAATGAACTAATAAAACATTAAATAAAGAAAAAAAGAAAGTATCTCTGCTGCGCCACTGGCGTTTCGGGTCTGCGCATGCGCCGTGCTCATAAACCTGAGCGGCGCTCCCACGAATACGTACCACGTATACTCCCGGCCAAACGCTCACTGGAGTGTGGCACGGGCGCGGGGAGTCAAAGGAATGGACTTAGAAAACTCAAAGTAAATATAACTGATAAAACAACAAAAGAAAAGAAGGGACATCGTACCGCATATATTCCCAGCCTAATGCTCACTGGAGTGCGGCACGACCAAAGGAAATGAAGAGGACGAGACTCAAAAGGCTCAGCGTCCTCTTCAGATCGTGACTGCAGAAGGTAAAGGGATATTTCCCCCAATCGCGGCGAGGGGGGGCGACGGCGTGTGTGTGTGTGTGTGTGTGTGTGTGTGTGGCGAGAGAGAGATAGCGGAGGTGGAGCAGCCCGGCAAAAGAAAGTAAAAACAAACCCAAAACTGAACCTACCCTATCTAGGGCCCTAGCTACCTAGGCTGCCTCCTAGCAGCCTCCACCTGGCAACCTTGATTAAAGATCTCGCTGTCAAAAATGCCATCTGTGAGCCGGCAGCGTGAGTGCGTCAGAACATGTGTAAGAGCCGGATGCATGTGGAATGCAGCGACACCGAGCGAGCCCCAAAGGTACGCTTATAAGGGCTCAGCTGCAGGTTTCGCTACTTCGATAAGTCCGGGAAAGGCTGAAGCACACACAATGCTGCTGTTGCTGCTCACACTGCCATACCGGGTCAACTACTGGCCACTAGCGACTCCTAATGTTACCCCCCCCCCCCCAAGTGCGACAAAGACCTCCCCTAGCTCACCCGCTGTGGGTTGAGCGTGTGGGCATAGAGAGCCTCCAGCATGCCGGAATGGCCCTGAAATAGGGGCTGAAGGGGAGGGCGGGGCAGGACACATACAAGGCTCGGAAGGGGTTCGGGGCCCCAGCCGACTGGCTCAGGGGCGGAGCTCGGCGCTAAATATCGAGGCATGGAGCTTAACTGCTCGGATGCGGGGTTTGTGAGTGCGGTTGACCCAGTTATGGAGTTAGGTGGCACTGAACGCTAAAGAGCTTGGAGGTGCGGCAAGCTCGAGAACGGAGCTTAACTGCTCAGGTTCGGAGCTGGGCGGCGCTGAATGCTCAATTATAGAGCTTAGAGGCGCGGCGAGCTCAAGTACGGGGCCAGGCGGAGCCAAATACCCAGGCATGGAGCTTACCTGCTCAGATGCGGGGCTTGTGAGCGCAGCGAGCCCTTGTACAGAGCTAGGGGGCGCTAAATGCTCAGCTTCAGAGCTTATGAGCACGGTGTGCTCAGGCATGAAGGAGGAGAGTGTGGTGAGTTCACATACGGAACCAGATGGCGCTATCAAAGGTGGTGATTGGGAAGCGAGCCCCACCTCAACCTTCCTGGATCGAACCGCCGCCTCGGTGCAAATGGCCAGGTTGCATAGAGCAGCCAGGGAAATGGCGGGGAGATAGGGCCAAAGCTCCCTCTCCAGCCAGTAGTCCAGGCCCCACTCAAAGAAGGCCATGAGCAACACATCTTCAAGACAGCTCACTTACCGCACAATAAAATTCCTCCATGTATTCGTTCACGGGCCGATCCCCCTGTGTAACACCAAACACACGGGGCCGATTATATCGTGGAATTTTGACGCGGGAGGAATTTGCCAGCCTGGGAGGGTCAGGAGCTTCAGTGGGGTCAGACTCCGACACCAAATATATAGTGGGAGTCTGGAGGACATGCCCACCCCGGGCGGGAAGCCGACGCTTGCCACAGCGGGAATTGGGCTGCTCTGGGGGATCAGGTAGCCAAAAGGTGAGTTATCTGCACACCACAGCCACTCAAAGGGCCCCCCAGAGCTAAACGAGACCCAAAAAAGATGGACCGCCGCTTAGAGCGAGTGAGGACTTCCCAACCGGAAGTCCCAGGAGCTAATGCTGGGTCCGATACAGGTCGCTGCATTCTGTTACGGTTCGCCATATTAAAAACGATGATGAACCGTGGAAATAAAATATAATGGGTTGGAACCCAAGTGCTGTTAGCTCCAGATGGAAGTAGTGAACCAAAATATAATAAATAAACCAAAAAATGGTTCACCGTGAAACAAATGAAGCGTTTAACAAAACCAATAAAAGAAAAGAACGTCATAAGCGTAGAGCGCTCGTATTCACAACCACGCTTACGACGTATTACGGACTCAAAAATAAAGAATGTTACTAAAAGAGGGATGGAACCCAAATGCCGCAAGCACGCAATGCTTAACACCGAACAGAAATGGCACTAATAATGTTGAGCAGCAATGTGGCGAGTACGAGAGTACGAGCGACTCGTTCGAGTGTGCAGACTACTAACATCTCTAACAAACCAAGTGTTTGACAGTCCTTCTGGAGCAGGAAAATGTCAACTAAACAAGGAAAAGATGCTTTGCTTTTTCCATTATTACATGACTGAAAGGCAAAAATGGCAAATTTATTCATTTAAAATTAAACCTACAACACCAAGTCGGATTGATTAATTTCTGTTACGGTTCACTTAACAAACCATATACCTGGGGGGTTATTTTGACCCAAGTGCAGTGAGCTCCCAAAGGAAATAAAAATAAACAGGGATATGATAAAGGTGTGTGTGGGGAATAACACACACAAAAAGGGGAAAACTAATCAAGCTGAGCCTGGAAGCTGGGATTCGAATCCCAATCGCCGGCATTAGCGTCGGATGCTCAACTATCGTGTCACACGGCTGCTGAGAGTAAATGTGGGGAAACGGAGGTAAAGGACAAACAGAAGCGCCGTGCATAGTGGACTCAATCTAAGTCAATATGCCCTAAAGTCAAGGGGGAAAATAAGGATGGGTGAATAGCAAGGGCATGTAATGAAGAGAGGAGAATGAAAAGCCACTAACAGTGTTAAAAGCGCTGGGGCGAACATGAAGAGAAAATGAAAGAACTTCCTAGGAGATAGCCAGGGGGTGCACTAGGACATGCACCCGAACTGCAGTGTGTGGAACGGCAGGGGCACAGAGAGGGGAGAGGGAGTGCGCTGTAACAAAAGCTCGGCCTGAAACAGCAAGCAGGGCTGACGTCACCCAGTGTGGGTGAGCGAGACTGACGCGGAAGTGAGGGACGAGGTTGAATACAGCGCCACTTCCCTAAAAAAGCAAAAGTGCGAGCTTAGTAAAGGGGATGATCAGCCCAATAAGGGAGGCAGAGACAATAAGGTATGAGCAGGGGATTTGAATCACAAGGCAATCAAGCCAAAGCCGCCAAGGGTGACGGGGGAACTGTGAAGGCTGGCGAGAGGAGCGAGCAGGGGGATCTTGCCCTACCTTGGTTGGCTAAGCCCTTACAGATCACCTCCAGCCTTCTGCCTGTACTTGGCATACCTCATAGGCGGTCTATCTCTTTCTCTATCAATTGTCACGACAGGGGAGACGAAAAAATGTCTGGGTTGACGCAATTGTGCGAAAGCAGCCGTCGCATTATTTAGATGGAGAAGCAGGTGCGTCTCATTCCGATAATGGGGGTGCCTCCTGGACGTTGTTGGCACCTGCGTTCTGAGGGCGCCAGCACGTTTACTGAGCCGAAGCTGCCCTCTTGGATCGTAATGCGAGCCAGCGCGACTCCTAATAAGTTCTTCTGAAGAAATTGTAAATTTAAGTGGGGATTTTTCAGTAATAGCTATTTACCATATCAGAAAAATCCCCTAGAACACAAAGTGATTGAACGCAAATAATTTAACCCAAACAGTAGTTATCATCGACTCTCTGAAACACCGTCACTGCATTTGCACTTATTTTAAACTGCACTACACTATTCAATTTAAAAATACTTATGAAAAACCTTTAGAAATGTTATATTTTTAAAAATACCTCTTATATTCATGACATAAATAGAAGTCACTGCCGCAGGGACATGGGTAAAACTGATGTCTTCTTCTTCTTTTGGCTTCTCTCTTTATCAGGGGTCACCACAGCGAGTTAAACGTTTCCACCTCACCCTGTCCTCCACGTCCTCTACTGT
>JAJAGP010004518.1:0-48455 GCA_025084515.1 Ancistrus triradiatus | reverse complement strand
TATATATATATATATGCTACCTACCAGTCTGACCAGGAAAAATACGGTTAAAAACATTAAAATAAATAACAAAAATAAAAGTAAGGTGTTTGCTGCATAAGTAAATCTTAATGAAAATCTATTTATAAATAAACAATAAGGTGATTGTTGAACTCAAAAATTAATTGTTAAAATAAAAAAAATATTTAATATTAAAAAAAAAACAGCTAGAGCTGTCATGGCTTCAGAAAGTTGTTTGAGTCCTTGTTTGCTATACTCTGTTTTTTGCTTGATATTGTTCTATTGTAGACTGCGACGTGGCAACTAACCAGGAGAGGGCGTACTAGGCCAACAAAACTCTAGCCGTGGACCGAGTGGGTATATTAGTTACACAACTCTCATCTATCACCGCCACAAAACGTTTAACAGCCTACATATTGTTCAAACGTGAATAGAATAGACCAAAGATACCCGGATGATTTACTGCTCCAGCCAGATTTCATTATCATCCGATACTTCGGGTTGATGATCTGTAACCTTTCCAGAGCATATATTATCATTAATTGTTGATGGGACACTTATTTTTGAAACACTGCCCAGGAAAAAAATGTACTGTGAATTTTCATAGTAAAACATGGAATTGCTTGACAGTTTTAATGTGAACTTTCACAGTTTGACCATGAAGTTCACAGTTCTCCTATGAATTTTTGATGCTAATTTGGCCACTTCATGGTTCTACTGTGAAATTTCATAGTACAACTGTAAACTTGGTGGACTATGAACTGACCATGAATTATTTCACAGTTGTACTATGAATTTTTTTGGTAATTTGGCCACTTCATGGTTCTACTGTCAAATTTCACAGTACATTTTTTCCTGGGTGGGCCGATTTGCGAGTCCTAAACAATCATCCGTCGGTAATGTTAGCTATAATAGCTATTTTACCTGGAAAGTTAATTATACACACATTCAGGCAGCGACCAACAATGGTCAACAATTGGAGTATACAACTCACGTTAATGTCTTATATTTGTAACAGACTTTTTAAGTCTCATTAAATGGTCAGTCATTTGTAGCGTTGCATGTGTAATGTGTAGGACACGGTAGTAGCTTTTATTGCATATTCGTGTAGTATCATCCTGTGTACCTGTAGTTGCTTGTGATAAATAACGTTTTTAGCTCAATGCCCTAGTTGAGCAAGCCCGAGGTGACAGTGGAAAGGAAAAACTCTGCAAACCTTACAGGGAAGAAACCTTGGGAGAAACAAGACTAAAATAGGGATCCATCCTCCTTGTGCAGCCTGGATGTTAAATACAATAATTAAAGAATATATGTAAAGACAACACCCTATTTCAATTTAGAATAGAATAATATATAGGCTAAGATTAATTGAACTAATAAAAATAGAGAATAAAATCTATAGCATATACAGTTAGGATTGAGTGAGTTTGAACAGGTAGTCCAAGTGGAAGAGTAACTGTAGGTTTTTATGTCCTGGAGGTTACTACCATCTGGACTGGAACAGAGAGAGTCACCACAGGATTACAGTACGTTCAGCAGATGAGTTGAAAAGGCAGTGTTGTCAACTGTATCACTGGATCTGAGGGCTTCATCCTCAGGTCGATGGGGGCAGTGAGGAGAGGCAGTGTTGTCCTTGCAGCAATGAAGCCATGGGCTACATCCTCAGGACACAAAACCCACACCATCTCGGAAACAAAGAAACACAAAAATGTGTTAAAAGCATGATATGAATTAAACATTCATTGTAAAACGTCAACAATGCGGATTACATCACGGCCATGGTTGTACTTTAGTAATCCATTATCTCTGCTATTACAGGCCACTACCCCCTCCCATTCTTATATGGGGTTTTGTGTGTCATTCTAGTTACTGGCAACTCTATTTTGTCTGATAACTGTCTCTTTAAATAAAAAGCTGTTTTGCTTAATGACATCACTTCCTTGGACTCACATGATCTAGATTCCTCATATTAATGTACATTTTCGCTCATTTTATGCTATCTATTTGATTATGCTCAAACATAAGTTGTTGGTCCTGTTAGGAGAAATATGACTTAAGCATAATTTCAAAATAATATTAAACATACAGTTCTTTCTCCTCCACTTTCATGCTAACTTTGTTTTGCTCACACACTGAGTAATGGTTAACATTTTGCCAGAAAATCCACCATGCTAAGGCCTTTTCACACAGAATGCTTTTTTTTTTTTTTTTGAAAAAGAGCACGCGTACATTAATGCCGTCCTTCACACCGAGTCCAAAACTGACGGACTGCAACGTTGCGTAAAAATGTTAATCGGAGCCTGTTATAATTTCTGCATTGTTTGGGTGTGTTAAAAAAGCAGGCTGACAAACCAGAGCTCCGTTGTCATGGTTGCAGCCCAAACAAGATGGCGACAGAACAGCTCATCCTGCTCGTGGCAGAGCACGAGAGCTTATATTACAAGCAACATGCTGACTGTAAAAATGTGGATATTAAAGAATATATGTGGCAGAACCGTTGTCATGTTTATTAAAGTTCATTCTAGACTGTTCATGCGCACAATGTTCTTGAATGAGTTGGTGAAACTCCGTGCAGTTGTCTGTTCTGTAGAATGGGGTGAACCCAGTATTAGAGTAATTTAGTTGCAGTGCTTAAAATAAAAAAGACCATTTCATCATCACTACTGCTGCTGCTCAAGGAATCCATTTCTTACTCTTCAGTTATCCTTCCCGGTGTTTTTTCTGAGAGTTTAAACAAAAATAAAGCATCGGACTTGGTGTGAAGGTACGACTACATTAAAAATTGCATCCATTTTTTACATCTGTAAAATCTGATTCGGTGTGAAAAGGTCCTTATAGACTCTTACCACCAAAGGCTGAACAGGGTGGACATCAAAGTGTATCTATCAAGTGCATGCACTGTATATTTTATGTAGCTTTATAACCATCTAAAAACGTTAAATAACAGAGGTAAATGTAAAACAAAAAATGTTTCCTAATCTTGAAATCTGTTTTAGCCACTGTTTCACTTGGCATTATAATTGCATTTTATGCTATGTTTTAGTGGTTTTAACCTTGTAATCTCTTTAATGGCTGCTTATACTTATACTTTAATGGCTGCAGGGACTGTGGTAGCCTAGTGGGTAAGGTACTGGACTACGGACCAAAAGCTCCAGAGTTCAAATCCTACCTCTGCCAAGCTGCCACTGTTGGGTCCTTGAGCAAGGCCCTTAACCCACAATTGCTTGGATTGTAAGACTGTATCAATTGTAAGTCGCTCTGGATAAGGGCTTCTACTAAATGCTGTAAATGTAATGTAAATGCCTATAGGAGCTCTCAGAAGTCCATATCACTGGTAAATTTTATGTTATGAAGAAAAAATATCAATGAATTAACATTATTAAAACAACATTTTCTTTCAGCATTTATCTGTTTTTGTCCACCATGTTATGACTGCTCTGTTGTGGCTGAGTCCTGTGGGTTATTTGTCAATAACTTACATATTATTTCATAAAAGGAGGCCAAAGCATGATCAACATAAAAATGTCAAAAGACTCTGCCTGTTCAAAAAAAAAAAGGTCACACACACTAATATTTAGTTGGACCGCCTTTAGCTTTGATTACGGCACGCATTTGCTGTGGCATCATTTCCACAAGCTTCTGCAATGACACAACATTTATTTCTGTCCAGAGTTGCATTAATTTTTCCCAAGACCTATTATAGATGATAGGAGATTTGGACCACTGCATGTGTGAAAATGATGTCTCATCTTTCACAATTTGAGCCAGAAGAATCCTGGCATTGTGATCTTGGATTATGCCCATGCCATCAGGGAAGAAAAAAAGTCATTGATGAATAACCTGGTCCTTCAGTATATTCAGGTAGTCAGCTGACCCCATTCTTTGGGCACATAACGTTGCTGAACCTAGACGTGACCAACTGCAGCAACCCCAGATCATAGCACTGCCCCCACAGGCTTGTATGGTAGGCACTAGGCATGATGGGTGCATCACTTCAGCCGCCCTCTCTTCTTACCCTGATTCGCCCATCACTCTGGAGCAGGGAAATCTGGACTCATCTTTCAAGTAGGAGAACTTGCACAATCAGTGGCTGACTAAATACTTTTTTGCCCCACTGTATATGGAATACAGCCGGTGGCTCGGTGGGTAGCATCGCCGCCTCACAACAAGAAGGTCCTGGGTGGAGCGGCCTGAGTCCTTTCTGTGTGGAGTCTGCATGTCCTCCCCGTGCCTGTGTGGGTTTACTCCGGGCACTCCGGTTTCCTCCCACAGTCCAAAGACATGCAAGTTAGGTTAATTGATTACACTAAAATTGGCCTGGTTTGAGTGTGGTCTCTGGCGGCAGACGGAGCGACGCGTGTCGGCTGGAGTATTCTCGGTTGTGGCGGTGGGAGGACCCCGCATCCGGCGAGACAGGCGCCAGGAAAATGATGATGTTGATATGGAATACAGCCATTTTGGATTTAAGTTCAGTTTTTTTAATGTAGCTCTGTGACACACCCAACTGGTAGAGAATTTCACCAAAAAAACAAAGGCAAGCATGGTAATGTGAGCATGTGCCTGATAATGTAACTTTATTCGTTTGTTATTGGTCATGTGGTGTTTTTTCTTTTGGGAGAAAGAAGCAGGGACATGCCTCTCAATACTGCCCATGCCTGTGGGCCAGCCCTGTCTCTGGTAACAAATACCTTTTGTAGATAAAAAATACAGTTTTTTCCCCAACAATTTAAGTCTATACTAATACTATGTTTGTGTCAGTCCAAGCATATCAGGGCATACACTAATAAGTCCCAGTCTATGGCTGAGGTGTAAAATTAGGAAAGTGTTAAAGTAGAAGGGTGAAAACAGCCAAAAATGCAATCACCACATGCTAACAATCTATATATAACCAGCATCTAAAATTCAAAAGGTGAAAGTGATAATCAGAATGTTCAGGACAGGCAGAAGTTGGTAACCATGATCACAAACAACAAACACACAAAAGCAAAAGCAAAACAGACGAGAGTCCTAAGCAAGATGTGCCACAGCATGCCTGCATCCAAAACGAGTATCAAAACAAGCATGAAGCATGTGCAGCTAACCATGGTTCTCACATGCAGACTGAAAACATGGAAGCAGCATAATATCGTCAGTGACCTCCATAATGCTCACGCTCAAGTGAAATGCCCACAGCGAGAGAGAGAGAAATAAAAACACAGCAATGCAAGCGATCTGCTGCATGGGTCCTAGCAGCAATCAGTATATGTGCTACGCAAATTTTGTCTTGGGCATGATTTATTCAGGTTAGGTGCTGGCTGGCAGACAGACAGTAAAAGCTGCTCACATTTACAGATGCAGACAGTAAAGGCTGCTCAAATTTACAGATATTGTTTAGAGGAATGTTGACACGTTCTTCAGGCAATAGCATAATGAGTATATTTAATACAGCAGAAACGGCTGATCAATGTCGCAACAGCTGCAATGCATTCTGTTCCATCTGAGGCACATTTAAGGCACAAAGACACACCATGCTGACACTCACTAAGAAAACCTATGAGCTCTACTTTGGGTGTAAAATTGGTGACCAGTGCAAACCATGGGCTCCTCAAATTTGTTGTATAACAAGTGCAGTCTACTTGAGAGCTTGGCTCAGAGTTACTCAGAAATAAATGCCATTTGGAACCCCAATGACATCGTGAGAACAGAAGGATCATATGAGCGACTGTTTGCTTCTGTCTGACTGATGAATCTGGACTCTGTACTAAAAATAAGAATTCTTTTGAGCATCTCAATCTGCCTTCAGCCATGAGACTAGCGCCACATGATGACAGTTTACCAGTACTGAACCCACCAGAGCCAGGGAGCCTAGATGAGACAGATGAAGATGCCACAATGCATGATCTAGATGTGTAAAATAACACTGATCAAGATGTTATACCCTTTTTTGCCTGGATCTGAAAACACTACCAGAATTGAATGACCTGTCAGGGACTATAACAGATTATTTAAAGGTGATTAAATTCAATATCTTTTTTCTAATTCCTACAAGGTGCAGTAAATTGAAAATATACGTCTGACAAAATTGTTGTTTTGTGTTAAATATCTGATTAAATGAAGGTTTTCCTGAAAATTGTTAGCTAATAGGCAGTGGATGGCAGTGGTGTTGTGAGGTGAATGGCTTATTCCTGTCCAAAACCATGATGCTGTCAGTCATTAAGAACAGTTTTAGCCCAAAGTTGGTAAGGAATAATGCAGTGTTGTAAAATACATTCCTATTAAACATATACTTTGGTGCTTGAACTCTTTTTGTGAATACATATGACTTAAAACATCATCCGATTTCACACATGGAAAATTTGAGCATGGCATTTACAAAAAAAAAAAAAAAAAATACAGTTTCTCATGGACATGGACAGCAAAGGTATTCAGACCCTTTGCTGTAACACTTGAAATTTAGCTCTGGGGGCCTCCCATTTCTCTTGATCATCTTTGAGATGTTTCTACATCATTGGAGTCCACCTGTGGTAAATTCAGTTGATTGGACATGATTTGGAAAGAGACACACTTGTCTATATAAGGTCTCACAGCTAACAATGTATATCAGAGCAAAAAACCAAGCCACATGAAAGCTCACCTGGAGTTTGCAATAATGTCACAAATCCCAGATTGGTGGAGGGCTGCAGTAATGGTTGGCCCATCTGAACATCTTTCATTTAAGAATTATATAGGTCACTGTGCTCTTGGGAACTTTCAGTGCAGAAGCTTCAGATCTGTGATCCACACAATCCTATATCTGAACTCTACAGGCAGTTCTTTCCCCCTCATGGCTTAGATTTTGCTCTGATATGCATTGTTAGCTGTGAGACCTTACATAGATAAGTGTGTGTCTTTCCAAATCATGCCCAATCAACTGAATTTACCACAGGTGGACTCCAACTAATGTGTAGAAACATCTCAAATATGATCAAGAGAAATGGAGGCCCCCAGAGCTAAATTTCATGTGTCAAAGCAAGGGGAATACTTGGGTCCATGCAAAATGTTAGTTTTTCCTTTTTAAGAAATTTGCAGAAAATTCTAAAATGTTGTTTTCACTTTCTCATTATGGGGTATTGATTGCAGACTGATGGAAAAAAGATTTTTTATGTTAGCATGTGAAAATGTGAAAGGGTCTGAAGGGTTTTCGAATGCATTGTACAATGACTGACTGTAGCACTCCTGGTACTGTATACAGTTTGACAGGTCTCAGCACATCGGTGACAGTGGCATGGTTGTGGCTAGTAGTGTGTATTGTGCTTGTGTTGATGCATTATGCATTATTTTTTTTAAATGGTGTACACTCACTGACCACAACATGAGGCACACCTTGTGTGCAGTCTGAAACATTATTCAGCTATTAATTAACTGTGAGTAAAAACCCTGTATCCCAGCACAATATGTAATTCCATGCCACAAAAGTGTCAACATATGCAGTAGCATTAGTTTGTTGGTCCTGAATGTGATACACCACGCTCTTACAGATATCAAGGTCAGTAAAATTACATTCTACCATATTATACACAAGTGTCACAATAACTCCATATCATTTAAATAAATATTCCTCAAGGACAGTACAAATAATAATGTAACATTTAAAGAAATTACGGAACAGTGGAACTGACAACTCGAGCTATTAGGTAGATTAGGTCTTCAGATGGCCTGAACTAAGAATCATTTTGCATTATAAAGAAACTGAAAGAGCTCCCACAAGGATAGCAGTTGAACAGAGTCCAGAAATATTGAAATGTCAATCGTGTCCTGGCAGGAAATGATATATCTTTCACCGGGGATATTAAAGCATTTTTCTTCAGAATAGGCCTACCAGATATTTGCATCAGTATATTACATGTCTCAAAGGAGACTCAGGTGGTGCTCAGGTGATGCAGCAGTCTATGACACTAGCCCACCACCACGGACTCCTGAGTGTCAGCGGATTCCAGGTGGTTTATGCATTAAATGCAGACAGGTTTGGATGTGCCTGAGGGAGATGAAGTTGGTTGGAGTATCATCTCTTGGCATTTATGCCTGCACCCTGTGTTCTCTAGTGATAATCGTTGGAGCCCTAACAACACTGACCAACAAAAAACACGGTTAAAACATGAGGAAAAAAGACTAGAAATTTTTTGTTTTGTTTTGTTTCCTACTACACGCCCATCCGAAATTTTATAGCGACTGCAAAGAATAATTTTTTTCTCATAAACTTGAAACTTTATCCAGGCCATTCTGTAAACTTGTGTAATCCTTACAGTGGGGCAAAAAAGTATTTAGTCAGCCACTGATTGTGCAAGTTCTCCTACTTAGAAAGATGAGAGAGGTCTGTAATTTTCATCATAGGTACACTTCAACTATGAGAAACAAAATGAGAAAAAAAATCCAGGAAATCACATTGTAGGATTTTTAAAGAATTTAATTGTAAATTATGGTGGAAAATAAGTATTTGGTCAATAAATTTGGTTCAACTCAATACTTTGTAACATAACCTTTGTTGGCAATGACAGAGGTCAAACGTTTCCTGTAAGTCTTCAACATAATGGCACACACTGTAGCTGGTATTTTGGCCCATTCCTCCATGCAGATCTCCTCTAGAGCAGGGATGTTTTGGGGCAACACGGACTTCAATGCTCTCACTGATAGAAGGAGGTTTTGGCTTAAAATCTCACAATACATGGCCCCATTCATTCTTCCCTTAACACGGATCAGTCGTCCTGTCCCCTCTGCAGAAAAACAGCCCCAAAGCATGGGCTTTTCACCCCCATGCTTCACAGTAGGTATGGCGCAACTCAGCATTTTTCTTTCTCCAAACACGGCGAGTTGAGTTTTTACCAAGAAGTTCTATTTTAGTTTCATCTGGCCACATGATATTCACCCAGTCCTCTTCTGGATCATCCGTATGCTCTCTGGCAAACTTCAGACAGGCCTGGACATGTACTGGCTTAAGCAGGGGGACACGCCTGGCACTGCAGAATCTGAGTCCCTCTTGGCGTAGTGTGTTACTGATGGTAGCCTTGTTATGTTGGTATCAGCTTTCTGCAGGTCATTCATCAGGTTCCTCCGTGTAGTTCTGGGATTTTTGCTCACTGTTCTCATGATCATTTTGACCCCACGGGATGAGATCTTGCATGGAGCCCCAGATTGAGGGAGATTACCAATGGTTTTGTATGTCTTACAATTGCTCCCACAGTTGCCTATTGTAGATTCACTCTTCCCAGCCTGCTGCAGGTCTACAATTTTCTTATTGGTGTCCTTCAACAGCTCTTTTGTCTTGGCCATGGTTGAGTTTTGGAGTCTGACTGTTTGAGGCTGCGGACAGGTGTCTTTTATACAGAAAACGAGGTCAAACAGGTGCCATTAATACAGGTAACGAGTGGAGGACAGAAGAGCTTCTTAAAGAAGAAGTTACAGGTCTGTGAGAGCCAGAAATCTTGCTTGTTTGTGGGTGACCAAAAACTTATTTTCCACCATGATTTACAATTAAATTCTTTAAAAATCCTACAATGTGATTTCCTGGATTTTTTTCTCATTTTTCTCATTTTCTCAAGTGTACCTATGATGAAAATTACAAACCTCTCTCATCTTTCTAACAAGGAGAACTTGCACAATTAGCAGCTGACTAAATACTTTTTTGCCCCACTGTATATCTAATGAACAAGTGATATAACTTGCTCACATAAAATAGGGTGTTACTTGGTCCCGGGTGTCACCAGACCCCTTTTACACCCCTGTAAAATGTTGCTGTGCCCCTCATAATCACAGAGATAAAAAGTAAATTTTTTTCCTGCATTGCTGAGGAGAACTACAAGACATGCCATGCAAATTCAATACAAGCACTACATTTCCCATAATGCCCCAGCATTGTTCCACAAGCCTGAGGGGTGAGCCAGTTTCTTTGGGTTATTCACATGAATTATTGGACATCTGCAGTCAGCCATGCTGCAGACAAGGAAATGAGAGATCATAGTCATATGTTTTGGCTAGCTACTTATAACCGTATAACCTCCCAAAAGTAAATATTGGGTCACTTCAGCAAAGGCATTTATTAAACTAGCAAAGACATGAGTTTCACAATTAAATCAATTAATATATTTGTTCTTCAGTTCTCATCCATGACAGAGTAACAGCCAATTTAGTATTAAATCGCTTAATCCATTTAGTGTGCAACAGGCTTATTTTTTTTATGCACAGTTGTGCGCCTATGACTGATTGGCAAGCCAAGGGGTACAGCTGTGCCCCTCCTAATTCTGTGTGTACCTCAGTATGACAGGTAGTCTAGAAAACTCCTGCTTGGTCCTGTTCATATTTTAGTTTAAGATCAAGTGCAACAGCTTTTGTTTTATGGAGTTCTCAATAGATTCTGAAAAAAAGAAACCATTTCCTATTTTGAAACATCCTCCTTTTATTGTTGAAGCTGTCATACTTTGAACCACTCAAAGGCAGAATCACCTGAGTGGTAACTATAAAAAAAGCCTGATGAAATTACACAGTCATCATCATAAATGATAAGAGCTCAATATATGTGATTTAATACAGATATAGTTGTTTAAAAAAAAAACTATCAAATTCTTGCTTCCTATGAGTTTCCTGTCTTTATTTATCTAATTTCTATCAAAGCTTTTTACATCTGCAATTTCTCTTATATAGTATTGTGTCCTATCTATATTCTTTATTAGGATTTATGACCTAAATAACTCAATTCAGTGCTAGAGCAGTTGCTGAGGTTACAGTTATTTTGTGCCGTACTAAAGCTTTCAGCATGTCTTCTTTTTGTAGGCATATTCCTTCAAGAGTACCCTTCCACCGTCTCCTCTAACTTCCAATTTGATTTAACACATCCAATTTTTCAGGACTGTGGCTCTGCTTTGTTGCTCAGTTCACATTGTGAGTTGTTGCCATTTTTCGGTGTCTTTTCTGTTCAGTAACCTCTTGAACAAGATGCATGCTTTTGAGGCTGATTGACAGCTTGCTCGACTAGGTGATAAGCTGTGAGTACTCACCGGACATTCTTCAAATGTATTGAGTCTCATTTTTCTCTATTTGGTGTTCTACCTTTCAGTATTTTCAAAGCAGAATAGAAGTTGGTCTGTCTGAAGAAGGGTCCTTTTACTTACTTTGTAAGTCTTTAAGACTGAGACTTACAAATAAGTATGAGGGAAGAACAGTCACAAGAAAAAGTTTGTGAAACTTCAGAACTGCCCTTATTTCTGAATTAATGACTCATAACTTTAAACATACACATTATGCTTTATTGTATTACACGAACAAAGACAAGTGTCCTTAGTGAATATATTGATCAATCATTCGTAGTCCATAAGAAATAGGTACTCTTGGTTAACAACTTCTCTAAAAGTCAGATGTTCTGAAAATTAGAAGCTTGTTGATGTAGGTTCCTTATAAAACAGCCCAGAAGTCTGCTATACTCAGGACAGATCTGCTCATATGAACCATTGCTAGATAAAAACAATTTTACTATATCTTGAAAGAGAAATTCTAGGGTAGTAAAAAGCTTTAAAAGGCTGCAGTGACATGAAAACCTGAGTGTTCATTAATACACAATAACACAACTACACATAAAGGAAATTTTGTACTATTGCAGGTCTTCTAGTAGTTGGCATTCTGCAAATATTAGGAACTGCAGCATACAATACTTTGGAAGCTAAAAAAAATCCACCCAAGGATAACAGCAAATGATTTCTAGCAAAAGACATCTCTACAAAATGAAAAGATCCTGTTCATGAATTAAAAAAAAAAATGAATGAAACGCTGAACAAAATGGCATTCATGAAAGGACACCACAGAGGGGGAAAACTACAAATAAACAAAAAGCTTTGGTGTATGTTTCACAGCACTATAGGTCAATGTTGTGTGAACCAATGAGATAAAAGATTAACTTTCTGGCAGAAATGCACAACCTACAGTGGTTGTCTGAAAATAAGCCTTTCAGACCAATACCCCAAAATCTAGGGTTAATTATGGTGGAGGAAGCAATTGTTTTTGCGACTATTGCTAAGGGAAAATGCATTGCCGCCTACCCAGGGTCTACCTTTTCATCCTCTCAGCTTCACAGGACAAGGCTCTTAATCACTGGGATTCACCCTGATTAGGACAACTTGATTATTGAAGATTACTAAATAATGGAGTACATGGAGCAAGAAGAAATACAGGAAAATGCTTGGGTAGCTGTTATGCTACAACAAACAACAAAACAATGACCCAATACACACTCAAACACACACTCGGAATTATTTTAAAAGAAATTGAAAAGTCAAGACTGCTGAAAAAGGTCGAGTCTAACATTCATCATAACCATTGATTATATGTGATCAGTTGCTAGGAAATGTTATTTCTGCTTTTTCTGTTGTGTTCACATACCCTTTCTGGCCTGGACTGGAAATATCACATTTAACAAACATGAAATTTAAAATTGAAATGTTCCAAAAACACTCCAAAAACTACAGAATGTATTAGCATTTGGTATGTTCTCCCTTATGGTATGATCTGTAATAACTATGTGCATTCAAGCTGGCATGGACTCCACAAGTTGGTTTTCTGTCTTTGAGTGCCCCATAAATGCTTGATGGGATTCATGTCTGTGGAAAGAAATCTATGACAGGCAGAGGTCACTTCTCATTGTTATGATGTTCATTGGAAATTTTTTGGTTAATGAACAATAGCATACTAAATATGGGGAGATGCAAAACGAAGCATTTTATACTATTGCAGTTCCATTGGTGGTCACATACGTTTGGCTCAAACTGGTAAAATGCTAAATTGTTGTTCAAGGTAATTTACGTAACAAATACCCCTAATGATTAAGCAGATTAATGTTTGAATATCTCTTGTAATGTAGCGTTTCCCGATCCTGCCAACACAAAGTTTTCTAAGTTTTCCCTCGACTCTTTAACAACAGCAGAATTTCGGCTACTGCAAGCTCTCAGTAAGTGGGCTTGAACCAATTTTTTCCATCTATTTTGTGCTTTGTGGCACAAAAATGATCAAACACAACGATAACTGTGCCTAATCATATTACTGTGCCATTTTAGCTATAGTTTCTAGAAAGTTTACCTTAATAGAATCTTAAATAAATTCCATCATGTTTTTTTTGCAATCTTTAAATAGGGTGCGCTTCCCTCCTGTTTTAACATCAGTGACCTTGAATTGAATCATTTTAGATTAATCTTGTAATGTGGTAATATTTTCAGATTTTTTTTTCATAGAAATAAAATTGGCGTAAACCCACCATAGATAAAAAAAAAAAAAAAAAAAACTTTTTAAAATATAATCCAAATGATGCTGGTTTCATAGAAGGATGAGAAACAGTGAGAAACAAAATGTCCTTTGAAAGTTGAAATTAAACATCAATCATTAATAAACAGACAAGGTAAACACTGTAGCTGCTGAAAGCTCCAAGATAATACACTTTAATTGTGTATTGTGTATTAATGTGACATGCTATTACAGCTTTTAAGGAGATTGTCTGTGGAAATATTTATCAGAATGAATAAATAATGATTTTTAAATTGGACAAAACATAAAAAAATAAACACTACATTTATTTTTTGATAAGTCATCTTCATTCAATTATGTTTCAAATAATCTAACATCAGTTACAGTAATTAAAATAGATTCAGTTTTAGCTTCATAGTTCCTCTTTGTTGAAGGCTATGCATGATCAGTAAATAGAGAAAAACAAAGAAATCTTGTAGGAGTGATACTGGCCTAGCCACACACAGTACACAAACGATGTCTGTGTTCAAGCCTCGGGCTACATGATGCTCAGTATAACACATCTACTGACATATTGCATCTTGTATATATCAGACCATGCAAAGTATTAAGGCATAACTTGCAAACCTGTACAAATTCTCATCATATTATCTGGATAGCAAAGACAGCTCCATTAGTCCATAGTGCAACATCACTATGGCCACAGAAGAGCCAATTTTGGATCCAAATCTGCTAGATCCAAAGCTGCTCTGTATAATATTCCTTACATATGTTTTAACATAATCGTTATCATTTTAGTCTTGAACAAGACTAACAAGAACCTACATATTAGTTATTTTTCACAACATGACATCTTGGCAGTTTGTAAGCTGTCAGAGTAGAGTATAAAATAAAGATGTATCAAATGCATTTGGATAAGTAGTTAAATGTTTATAATTCATTTGGCAAAGAGGTTGATTTGTTGTAGTTTATAAACCAGTCGCAGTGTGTCTTATATAATAAACATTTTCCTTGAATAAAGAATATAGGTCAATATAATCTAATAAACCTACATAAATACATACCAGAAATTGTTGGTACTTTATGAAACCTGCTGGCCGAGATCAACCAAAACATTTTAAGTGGAAAGTGTTGTGGCAAAAAAAGTAATTTGTTGTTATTATCAGTAGGCTATTAATTATTATACCGCCCCACTGAAATAAACCAACGTTATATATGGTCTAATTTAAATAATAATTTTAATATGTGAAAACTTTCTATCACGAACATGTTCAGTTGTACCAATCCAAGCTGTCTCTGTAATGTCAGAAATACATATTTGATCTGATGTTGCGCTGAGCATTGGCCCCAACTATTGGGGAGGTATACTAATCAAATTAAAAGGCAATTTAAAACGTAGCTTGCAGTTTGATCCAGGTCTGGCATATCTGCCAAAAACTGTATATGCGCTACACCTTGATCAGAAGGGTTTCATATGGATACGCCTTTTGTTATAATCATCTCTTTATGTTTTATTACAACTGAGAATAAAACGATGGACACTTAGTTAACGGTAGTATGGATTCAAGATGTTGGCTCAAATGATAGAAGACCGCATTATTAACACATATTACTATGTGAATGAAAGTAAATGCAGCAAAACTCTGTAGTCCTTTGTCCGTTTGTGGAGTATAAGTGGGGAACGAACGAAGAACGAAGGCTACTGGATGTATTGATAAGCTCCAGGGTTTAGGGATTTATGCTTTTCAATCGAAACCCCAAAGCACCGGGTTAAAGGCCTATGTTGACTGCTAATTAACAAACCTCATTTCAGCTCCTGCTTAATGAATTAGTATTGTGAAGACAAAATCACACACAAACGGATGACACGTTTACCTTTGCAGGTGGTTCAATAGAAATCAAATTATCGTGTATAATTAGCATTAGTACCAACAACTCTTTATGCATAACAGCAATGGCAATTATTAATCGTTTCTTAACATTAGCTTTCACATTTGATTTTTTTTTTGAACCATGGAGAATTGTTACAACAACAACAGTATAATAATATAATTAAGGTTGTATCTCCTTATCCTTCATGAATTAACTTATTATTATTTTAATTACTGCTTTTCCTGGTGGAGGTGTTGGGGAACCACTCTCTGGAGAACACAAGGTACAAGCTTAAATGTGCCCTTTATGGGACACCAGTCCATCGTAGGCTGTGTAGGGGTCGCTGTTGCAGCACTGGGAACTGTAGGTCCCTTGCCCATTTTGTCTGCAAGTGACGCCTGACCAGGCCAGAAGGCATGGCAGAGAATTTGTAGTATTCATATAGATGTTAAACTTGTATTGTAATAATAATAATAATAATAATAATAATAATAATAATAATAATAATAATAATAATGATAGAAACTATGTTGTTTTTTTTCTCAATTGCTTTTACCCTCCCTTCCTCCTGATTCCCCTTTGCAGAACTTTGGAGGGTTTTTTGTTCCCGTTGGGCTTGAGAGGCCGTCATTACCGCTGATTAATGCTGAATAGTTTGACAACCGTATTGACTGCCAGAAACTCTCTTTTCAGCTAACCTTCCCGCTTTTGTCCCTGCACAAATTCAATGAGCTTCTCTCTCCCTTCTCCTGCTTCGACTGTTCCTCCATTTACTTCGCAGTGACAATTAGTTTGCAACAGCTTGCCATCCATTCAAGTTACAAAAGACACATAAAGCATCTCTTGCTGTGTGTTATGACTTATGTCAAAGGCAAGTAAAAAGGAAGCATGATTAAACATGAAATTCACTGACAGGGAGAATGGGTTTCACATGTTAATAGAAAAAAAATATCTCAGACGTTGCTTGTTCTTAAGCTACATTTCTTCTCCATATATTTTCCACCAGGTGTAAGTGCCGAACACGAAACTTTCCACACGTTTGCAAATCTTTTCAGTCATTCGTTAATTGGAACTGACACAAACGAAACAGATGTTCAGCATCGCTGCTTAACTCAACGGTTTACAGAACGTGACGAAACCAGGGGGTCGTTGTATTTCCTAACTCTTTAGGCTCAAACAGTTTAAGGCATAAACAGTTCCTTTGACAGCATAGCCAGTATTCACAATAAAATTGCCAATGGTTACACTTATGCTGTTGCAACATGTAAAGCTATATTATTTAAAAATAAATGTAAAAGAAAGAACGGTGCCACGTATGAGCATGTTTTAGTTCCTTTTAACAGATTATTGGAACCATTTTTGATAGGCTACCACAAGGATCCGAAGACACATTTTTTCCATAAATATGTTTACGTAATGTGGAAGGTTATCTATGATTCAGTGTTGTCTCAAAAACATGAACCACAATGTTAACGTTTCATGGGGGCCCTACATGCTTCTTCTGTAATCAAAATTATAAGCACATTTTGTACTTTTAGTTTAATCATCGAATGAATTAGTAGCTAATAGAAAGATTATTTTTCTGTGCTCGTCAGATTTAGCCTACATAATGCACTGCCACATGCAATATGGCGCTTGAGACTAACAAACACACATCTGAAATGATTGTGGGCGTTAATTTAATTACAATAAACTGTGTTTTTGGTGAATACTCAGATTAGCGCGTTTACCTATACGTCCTGACAAAATAGCAAACCATACAAATGGTACCCAATAAATGACAGCGCCTGCACTTTCCGTGAGGATTATAGGGTTTCTTTTGGACATCTCTAGAAGGCCTGCCGGTTTTGAAACTGAGGCGCACCGCCCTTTCGCTGACCTTCTCCTGTCAGAGAGAATTATGGGTGCGTGTAGTCGAGAACTATGCAGTTAACACAACTGGACACGCAGTAAGGTATTACAACTAGCCCACGGATGTACTGATCTACTGATTTCTTGGCTTGAATTATGCAATGTTTAATCACATACTTTAAAAACATCCGGGACAGATATAACAGAATTAGGCACTTATAATAATTAGGTTGAGGCGTAGCCTAAAGCAGTAATTAAATATGCACTGCAAACGTACGTTTAGAAAACGGTATAACCCTACACGAGTGGTACAAGCAGTTTCAGTTTGCTTTAACTTGGTTTCTTGTATGATTATAAATTAGCTCTAATTCCAGCATGATTAGTCAATGCGGCAAGCGACACGGTCAATGTCTCCTTAAAATACCTTCAACTCATGCCAGTAACACATTAGTAATAAATAACTTAGGTGAAATAAATCAGGAGCAGTTCCAAACAAAGGATAAAATCATTTTATAAGTTTAGTTTTTACATTTTATATAAGTATGAAATAATAATAATAATAATAATAATAATAATAGTAATAATAATAATAATAATAATAATAATAATAATAATAATAATAATGTGGACAATAGGCTACGTCTTTGATCATCAACCATTTTATTAACTTATCGTTCTTAATTCATTAAAACAGATGTCCACTACTCAGCGCACTCTAAAAGCCCAACGATCTACACCAAAAAATGACCGGACTTAAAAAGAGCAAGCAAATCAAACTTATCTATTAGAGCCACGACTTTTAATACGTAAACATTTTAGATGAAAAAATGGATTCAACATGAAGTCCTTTTCAAAACAAGCAAACAAAAAAGTCGCTGTCGCACAAATCCCTATTTCCTCCAGGCATCCGATTTCGCTTTATAAAACAGTAACATGAACAGGATCTCTTGCTATAGATTTCCCCGAAACTCTTCGTGTACTTCACACTTGGTTATGAAAAAAGATAAATACATGTTTAGAGATAGAGCATTCCATATATCCCTGGCTGTTCTGACAGCCATCAAATAATAACCAAAACACAGCCTTTTGATACGTTAAGGCAGGCGCGGGTGTGCTTTGTCTGATGATTGTCTGTCTCCAAATCCTTTGTTAATGTGTTAATGTATTTTCCCGTCAGTCCGCGCCATTAGATGTCACATTCGCTGTCACTCGATGTGATGGAGATGGCGGAGGTGGCGGCTTTGCTCGACAGGCCTGGTTCGGGGCTCGACGCGTTACCTAGTCGATCCGCTGCTGCTTCCTCTGCCGATACTGAGCCGTTAGTCAGCACCTGCTGCTGTAACCTGTGCAGGAGACCAACACGAATTAGATTCAGCCGACACACCCCTGTGTCTCTATTGGTATATTAAAAAATAACGGAAAATAAATTCAAATAGCCGCAGAGGTACAGAGAACACCCGACACTGATCCTGAAATGCCAAATACAAGACATTACTAATATTGCTTGACGTTACGAGTGAAACTGTCACCATCCGAAACAGCGCCCTAATCACTACATAGTGTTCTATTTAGGGATTTTTAACATTTTGTGGTTACGGCCGAAAAATAACGATGCGCACCCATTGTGCTCATTATAGGCCTATCTTACGATAGGTCAGCGTAAAAAGTATGTAGACTTCGCTACGTGGATACAGAATTCATCAAAGCCTACGTTGCCTTTTGTAGGGAATAGGGTTTAGGGCCCAATTTAGGACACAGGGTCAGCGTTCGCGATATACGCTAGAGGAATGCGCCGGAAATACACAACATCAGAGGAATGTCGGCATTACTGTTAGTGTGTCTGATTCACCATTTTCCGAGCTATTCCGTTAGCTTATTTCTTTAGCATGTAGAGAGGTGTAATAGGTTAAATGTATTATGCTATATTAATGAATATTTTGTTTTGAGCCAACCGAGGTATATTTATTGAAATGAAAGACCCGAATGCAATGCCAGCATTGTTGTAACGTCAAGCGGTCTGCAAAACAAAACAAACGCTTAACGCCTACAGAATTAGCTTACCATATGCAATGAAATGGTCAAAATCACAAACATGATAGGCTACAATAATCATGTCTGGGGTGCAGGTTATAGTTGAATCTGTTTCTCTATGAACCTTTTCAGTTGTTTGTGCTTAATCTGTAGTGTTTACTTAAAATGCTAAACCATCCGTCTTGTCTGGACGTTGTTTTTTCAATCCGTAAGCGTTTCTGACTTTTCAAATAGCCAATAGTTTGTCAATTTCAGTATTTAAGATGTTGTACTATACGTTAGGGATTTCATAGGTTTTTCATTTAGCCGTTTAAAAATAATTAACATTGCAAATGTTGGATTGGTATCCGACGGCACTGAGACAGCCCATTCTATGTCAAACTGACGTTTTCATTTATGGTAGCTATTAATATAAAATGTGGTCATCACATATTTTTGTTGAGTAAGTGTTAAAATGGAGATCACAAAATAACCGGGGTAGGTCGGAGGGATCTGCACAAACGCCATGTGGTTATTTGTTGGTAATATTGCAACGCACCTGTTCTTGGCCGCTGCTGCTCTGTCTCTTTGTCGTCGGTTTTTAAACCAGTTTCCCACTTGTGTGGGAGTCAGTCCTGTGGCTTGTGCAAGCTCCCTCTTTTTGCTAGGGTTCGGATACGGGTCCTGTAGATACCATTCTCGTAGCAAATGCCTGGTCCTTTCTTTGAAGCAGTGTGTCTTTTGTTCTCCGTCCCAGATAGTTTTGGGTAGTGGAAACTTCTTTCTCACCCTATATTTGTCTACTGGTCCTAACGGGCGGCCCCGGAGCTTTTCTGCCTCCCGGTAGTGTGACTCGAGCCACAGCGCTTGTAGTTTTGAATGGGAGTCTTTGGTGAATTTGTGGTTCTCCAGGATGTGATAGAGCTCGCGGAAGTTGCCGGTGTGGAAGGCCACGATGGCTCGCGCTCTCAGCACAGACTCGTTTCGGTTAAGCACCTCGCAGGCGGCGGGCGCCACGGGTAGCGACCACAGGAATCGGCCGAGGCGCTCGATGTCGCCACTTTCCTCCAGGGTCTCGCACACCCCCGCTACCTGCTGGGGGCTGAAATTCAGCATCGGCAACTGAAACATGAAGGCTTCCGTTCTCCTCACCTCCAGATCCGCTTCGTCTCTCGCTCAGTTGCCCCTCCGCCTCTCTCCTCTTCAGATCTGGAAAGGCAATTGCGGAAAAAGCAGACGAGCTGTTAGATGATGCTGAGGAAAAAACGATGATGTTGCTCTTGGCCGATTGTTGCAGTCTCAGAGGGTGATATGGAGAGCTGGAGTGAGCGAGAATATAGCGCAGGAGCGGCAATTTTTTTTGAGGAGGGAAAAAAGACGCCCTGTCCTTGTCTGATTTTCTATTGGACCTGGCAGATTGGTTGCGTAGCTGCAATGAACTCCTGTCAATCACTGTCAAGCTGTGCCAATCAGACTGATCGGGGTGCGAATAGATTTCAGCCCCTCCCGGACATCAGGTGCGCGTTTTACAGCGAATATTTGTTTGACCAGACTTTATTTTGTTTCTTGATTTAATCGCGTCCATTTTTCCCTCACAAACCAAAATGTTCAGGAGACTTCTGTGGAGAATTGTCTTATACGATATATAAATTGAGTTATTTACTATACACTGCATCCTATCCGTCAAGCTTACCTGTGCTGTCAGACATGTTCTTTTGCATCAAGTGATCCAGGTACAGCCAGTCTTGAAGGAAAAAAAATAACGACGATGAGCTGAGAAAGTACAAAAACAAATCGAGCCAGGTTGGTTCAATTCGGATATAGCCTATTCATAAAATGAGCAGTGGAGAGGGCCTAAAGGCACAAACAGGCAGGCTTCAGTGTGAAACACGGGTACTGTTGTAATACCATCAACCATTCTACTGGGTTACAGTTACTACCTGGTACCATATCATTTACAATCCGATCTGTACATACAGTATAGGCATTTATGGCTCGAGTACTATACTAAATACTATCCACTCATTATCTGTTATGTAAAGTTATTTTAATATCATAAATTCAGGACTAGATGAATAGGATGTGAGGTAGTCTATACACAAATCTATGACCTTTTCTAATCGTTGCAGTTCGCTGGTAGACTGATAGCCTACATGATGAAAATACAGTTCCATGTCCAGCTCATAGCGAGGGACTGCCATGAGGTAGACAGTAGCAGTTTAGTATCAGCCACAGTTCGCTTTGTGGCCGAGCTGAGGCGGTAAGGAAGACGACGGATAGATAGCGCAGATGGTTTGAAGTGTCGGGTCAGATTATTTCACGGCTGGCTACAGTAGGAAAGTTCATTCTAACGGAAAGCCCCTGTTATTGTGTCCGTGGAATCACACAGTTCAACTGAAGAAAACCCTCGGGCCTTTAATGATGTATGTGCTGTAATTTCGGATGTAGAACCACTGTCTGTGCAGAAAGACGCCATTTGATGCCGCAAAGGCATTAAAGCGGCAGGACATACTGTGGTTTATGATACAAGCACTGTTGTCTAATTAGCAAGGCTATGGTAATTTTATAAGGCTATACGTTTGCGGTATGAAAAGGGGTGAATATATAATAATAATAATAATAATAATAATAATAATAATAATAATAATATAGCCTATAAAGTTCTTAAAATAATGATATAATGTAAAATAAATAACAAAACGAAAAGATAAAAAATCGTCCATACTTATTATTATTATTATTATTATTATTATTATTAGTAGTAGTAGTAGTAGTAGTAGTAGTAGTAGTAGTAGTAGTAGTATCACATCTCACATATCCTCCTATCATATCCTCACAAATAGTTTATACTGTTATGGTAGGAAGTTATCAAACCAAAGCTTTCGCATAAATTCCTTCGGGAATTGTTAATATTTTATATGTTATGAAGTACTCATCATGAAACGGAGTGCTATTGAATCTTAACTGGGCTAAACTTGTACCTCCCTAAATAATAGATTTCAAGTGCACAAACCTACAAAATAAAAGCCTAGGACTCGAAAGCGGAATGACACGTTAAATGAGACTTTGTATCAAGTGCACAGCATGCTCCAAATATGTTTCCATATTTTATAAGTTGTCTCGTAACCCCGAACTAGACATGACTGTGTCACTCTGAAGAAGAACAGAAACCCGACGCCATGTGGAAAAACAAAATGATTACGCCATTGTAGTTATTTACAAAGAATATCATTTTAATTTTTTTAATTCAATCATCGGACCACTTTAACACACAGGATGATTGCCATCATTTAATCATAATCAAAATAGGCCTACTGAAACGCGAATTAAATAACCCCAGCTTTAAATTAGAACTTGTCTCGAGAATGATAATTACGTCAGAATTATTTAATTTTCAGAAACTTTGTGCCCACCACGGAAAATCTATTACTTATACCCCAAGGTTACTTATCAGGACAAATTTATTTGTTTTAAACAAAACGTTTAAACTGTCGTTTTTTAAAAAAATGTGTCACAGAATGCCAACAAAACTTAAAGAATAAACCATCATTCTAAATGTGTTTAAAGAAGTCATTGCTACCCAATATCTGATTCAGTCTGGTAAAAAGTTCAAGGTGATAGCCAGTTGTGTGATAGCCACTGTGTAGCTTTCTGTGCCTATACACCAAAAACAGAATGACTGGCTTCAACTATGAAGTCTCTCGCTACCCAACACATGCAGCAAATATTGGGGAAACCAAGATGCTGATGGTGGAACCAAGCTGGTGCCTATAGACATTAGGCTATCGTAAATAGGAGTTTTGAACAAATGAACAGCTCATCAAAGTTGTAAACACCAGGATATATTTTTCCTTTTCTCTAGTAATTGAGCCTCCCAGAAAAAGCGGATCAACTTACAGAAGGCTTTTATTTATTACATTATGTGTTGTTTTGCAATAAATATGGTCATTAGAGCACTTGCATGAATTGTATTTTTAATCCACACTTTAACGATAACTTTATTGCTTCAAAATTAAATGTATTTTTAGACAGACAAACATGTATTTAATGTCAGAATCATGATTTTGTTGTCTCATACACTTTCCTTCACTTTCACAGTCATGAAGAGTAGGCCTACATTTTGCCGAGAAAAAATAAGGGTGTAGCCAGAACCTTTGTCATCGTGTTGGCAGATTGGAAGCAGTGATTTTACTTTACATTTTTTATCATAAAAACGAAAATAGTAAGGCTGATTGATTGGTTGATTCATTGATTGACTGTAACATCAGTGGACAACATTGTAAACATTCGTCCCCTTTAGAGCTGTGAGAGAACAAACCATTGAATTTTCCTGGAATTCCATAAATCCAGTGTTCCTGTACACACATATTTTCTCTATTATCACATTTCCCCATTGCCAAAAATATGAAGTAGGCTAGCTATTATTACACTGTAAGAGCATGTTAAACTTCATCTTAAGATCATTCCTTATTTTACAAGTGTTTTTCAAACCCTTCGTAATTAAGTAGCACGTAAACTCCATCGTTAAAAACGTGCTTACTGGTCCATTCCTTAATCATTACGTGCTTCGTAAGTTGTGGCTGCAGCTGGGTTGCAACTGATGGGCAAACAGATCGTGTCAAAATTACGCTCACAATATGCGTGCTTATGGATGAAACATATTTATCATTGAAAAAAAAAGTATGACATATATGCAACGCCATATATAAAATGTTGCATTGCTTACATTTTTTATTTAAAAGGAAACATGATTTTAACATAATGTTTAATTTTTAATTGACTACCAGCTGACATACCAACATGCGTTATTTATGCGTTTACAGATCTGCTCATTAGGCCTACATTTTCCAGTCTGCACAACAATGAGACCAATAAGTGATAAGGTCTAATGAACTGGAAAACAATAAATATAGACAACACAATTATAAATCCCATGATGATCTGAAAACGGTTGCGATACTTTAATCAGAGGTAATATGTGCATATATATATTTATATATATGAACATCCGATTATTTTTTTCCGGTTCCCGGTTAATGGCGTGATTTATAGAAGTTTGTAGCCTGTTTGATGATTAGTGATAGGCCTAATTCTAATATTGGTGTTTCATGTTAAAAACCCGAAATGATCCACTCTGAAGCAGAGACGGTGATTAATTGGTTATTGATTTATAAGGCAGGTGTTGGGGCCGAGTCATTAAACTCGTCAAATTCCTGATAAAGAACGCTTTTGAGGAACGCTTGCATTGGAAGCATATGCGTTGCACAAGTAGCCTACAGTCACTCGGTAATGTCTAAGACTTATCGTTGTCGTGAAACCCACACCTTCTTAGTTGTTTTTACCAAAAGCTTAGCTGTATAGTTATATCGGTAAGTTTAGCCGGAGGAACCATCGTTAGTCGAGGGAGTGTTTCCCAAAACCTCAGTCCGAACAAACATTCTCAACCAGCGACTGAGCTGAGAAGCATAATTGGAGCAAAAACTCTGCAGTTGGAGTTAGAAATTTGGTTCCCCGCTACTAGCCTATACTTGACAAATACGTCATCAATTCATGAATTTTGCATCAAACAAGGCAAACATACTGTGAAGTTTACGCATTTTATTCACAACTCTCTAACTCTTAAAGTAATAACGTGTCCCTTGGTATTGTTGTTATTATAATGTGGGACATATGCAATTAATGTCAAATTTAATTAAATTTTTAGTAGCCTACCCAATTCAACATCTATGACCAGCTGCAAAGTAAGGATAGTTAAATAAATATTCTACTAACTCCTGTTATTTACTTTATATTCACACAAGTAACAAAAGTACTAATAAGGAATAATTTGAGGGAGTAGCAAACGTCTAAACTTTTTTTTATTCCAGAGGAACCTTTAAAGTGCCCTAAGTGCACTGATACCAGATTGGTTATATGACTTAAAATGTTTTCTGAATAATGTAGCTCTACCATGAACCAGTTTTCTATTGAAAATCAAACATTTGGGGAAAACAAATGTAGGTCAAGTAAACACAAAACTGAACTTTAAAGTAAATGTAAAACAATTAGAGATACAGAGAAATATATGTAAGCGTAGAGGCATGCAACAAAATAAAGGTAAATACACTTTTTCATTGTTTTATTATTTGTAAGTTGCCCATTTTAAGTTGTCTCAAATTCTAATGCATAGATAAAATGAGTCAATTGCTAAAGCCCTGATCTGATATGAATATATTAAGAACAATGAATTATAAGGACTGCATGGTTTACATTAGTTTGCTTTTTTAAATTAAGAACCTGTCTTTATTTTACTTTTGTTACACTAAATGTAATGAAAGCATTACAGTGCTACTCAATAAAAGCAGTTCATGAAGCCAAACTAAGAGTTTGTATGTATTGCAGTGGAACCATAAAAGAAAAGAAGGACAGCTCAGTAAAAGATTAACTAAAATACAAGATTGCAGAGAAATCCAAGAAATACTGTAAGTGTAACAAGAGTGAAGAAACAGGAGCAGTAGAGGAGCACATAAAATATATTAAACAAAGAGGATCCCTCAGCCAGTGTCTGGGACAGACAAATATTTGTTTGTTTACCTTAGGCCTAATCTCAGTTATGGTTTGTATCTAAGTTTAACACCGTTAGCAGTGATGTAGGAGAGTTAAAATAATATTGAGGTGTGGTAATTTATCAAATAGGCTATGGCTTGAAAAGTAGTAAAGTCTGGGATTAAAAGCTTTCCCAAACAATAGTGCCTAAAATGGAATTATGTGAAACTATATACATAAAACATCAAATGAACGGACGTTGTAATTGTGTTTTTATGAGTAGACACCCAAAAACATGACATTCTGTTGGTTAGACTTGAACCCAACCACCCGTATTGCACATCATTAATATGCTGAGCTATTACTCTTGCGTCTTATGGTCTTTGTAAAATACAGGGTTACATCATTATAGCTTAGGTTACATTATACACAGGTGGGCAGTAACGTGCTACATTTAATTACATTTCCTTATAGGCTAACGTTTGAGATACTTTTACTTGAGTAAACTCGTAAAAAGAGATTGTACTTTCACTCCATTATTTTATTTTATATTTTACTTAACGGTTTCCCGATGCTGAAACTGAAACGTCTAGCTACGATCTGAATTCATCTCTGAAAATCAGTATTTTAGACCATGTATAGTGCGCACGCGCAGTGTGCAGACTCAGCTCTGTGTGCAGAGAGCGGCGCGTGAAAGATGACAAGACTGCTGTGGTAAATAAATCAGACTAACGTAAAATATAACATTTTATAACACGACAGTGATTTTCGCGTGCCGTTTTCGTTGATGAAGAAAGCTACAAATTGTCCCTTCCTTGCCCGTGTTCGCCTTGTTTGTGCCAGTCTAACATTAAAGGTGTTTTATAGTTAAAAAGCTACTAAACTTTTACAAGTGCTAACCGCTAAAATGTCACCCTCTGTTTACGCCCTGACGTCTAGCCATTTAAAAGTAAAGGGTTTCGAGTGTTATAAGTTTAAAGATGTAAACCTGAAGGATTTCAAAATGGACTTAAAATACTACAACATCTACGTTGAAGGTAAGGGGTACTGTTTAATATCCTTATAGCCATCCCTGATGTGAGGTGATGGCGACTTGCTTTTCAAATAGTGACTTTATAATTCATTATCCTATGATGGATCAACCCAGCCCTATGATGGACTGGCCACGCCCTACCCTGTGCCTCATGGGGATTGGTGCCAGGCCCCCTGAGACCCTGAGTAGGGAAAAACAGGTTAAAACATATGAAAAATAATAGACCGAAAAATAGAGACATTTATGTAAAAAGTAAGGCAAATATTAACACAATTCAAATATTTTTGTCTTTGTTACTAATGGTGTTTTTTCTGTATCTTATTTTTTATTTATTTTTCTTTATCTAATTTACTGTTTGTAGCGAGTAACACAGTAGTTAAGTATATTTTTGACAAGATCCTTTACTACTCTGACTCAAGTCATATTTTGGCTGAGTACTTTCTTCTTAAGTATTTTATATTCTAGTTTGCTACTCTTACAACTTCTGATTATAAATACGACAGGCATTGAGTTTGTTACTTATTTCAGTGACAGTAGAAATTTTTACAAGGTGCATTTGAACATACAGGTTGCTAGAAAATTTATTTAAATGCTAAAGCTATTGGTCTTCTGAAATAGTTAAATGTGGATTACAGCTCACAGAAGGGTGACATGTTTACATTGTCTAGAATGCTTTTGTTTGCAGAAATATCTAGGCTTAAACTGCATGTTTTTTGCTGGGGAAGACTATAGACTTGTAGACTTCTAGTCCATGAGGTTAGATGGATCTAAGAACTTAATAAAATGTTGTATAAAACATATTAATGTATATCATAAATTTGTAATAAAAACACTTATCAATATCTTTGAGGTTAGCACTATTGTTTGATATTCATTCTTGAGGTTATTTTTTTGTTTGTGCTAGGAATCTATGCCATTTTTATAAAAATGTTAGTGATTGTCAGAAGCATATGTTTGGCATTTGGTGTGTATAATTAAATGTTAAATTTAAGATGATTAAATTTAGTTGTTGCATTACTTCTAAAAACATGGAGGTTTGGCTTGGATTTGTAGAAAGTGTTGTCTTTGTTCTCAGTGGCCACCTCATGGCAGGATTATCTTGTAATTAAGGTATCATGGCCATGCTCATAATCACTGCAATGGTCTAGATTTGCTTTGGGTAATCTGTAAATGTGCACTGAGACTGACAAATATCCCGGGGATATTTGTATAGTGAGGGTGATGACAGGGATCAGTCAGCTTTCTCGATGTGGTTATCTGCCTTACATCACTTGATAGCTCATAATCTACAGAATATTATAACAGAGATCACCACAACAGGTGCAGACGCAACATATTTAAAAAAATAATTTTCATTATTCTATTATCTAATATCTCAATAAATACCTGATTATCCAATCACATGTCAGTAACTCCGTGCATTTAGTCATGTAGACATGATCAAGATAAACTGGTGAAGTTCAAACCAAGAATCAGAATAAGGATGAAAGGTGACTTAAGTGACTGTTCACTTGGCATGGGCATAGGTGCTGGACTGGTCTGCGTATTTCAGAAACAGCTGATATACTGGGACTTTTATGCACAGCCATCTTTAGGGTTCCAGAGAATGGGTAGAAAAAGAAAATATCAAGTCAGCAACAGTTCTCTGGATGAAAATGCGTTGTTGAAGCCAGAAGTCAGAGAAGAATGGTAAGAGTGGTTCAAGTTGATAGAAAGGCAACAGTAACTCGAATAACTACTTGCTACAACCATGCGCAACACGTTGATCTTTGAAGCAGATGGACTATAGCAAGAGAGGACCACACCAGCTACCACTCCTGTCAGCTAGGAACAGGCAACTGAGACTACAGTTCACAGGAGCTCACCAAAATTGGACAATAGAAGTTTGGAAAATCATTGCCTGGTCTGATGAATCTCGATTTCTGCTGTGCCATTTGGATGGTAAGGTCAGAATTTGGCGTAAACAACATGAAAGCATGGATCTGTTCTACACTGTATTAATGGTTCAGGCTGCTGGTGGTAGTGTAAAGGTGTGGGTGACATTTTCTTGGGACACCTTGGGCCCGTTAATATCAATTGAGCATCATTTAAATGCCACAGCCTACCCGAGTATTGGTGCAGACCATGTCCATCCATTTATGGCCAGAGTGTACCCACTTTCTGATGGCTACTTTCAGCAGGATAATGCACCATCACAAAGCTCAGGTCATCTCAAGCTGGTTTCTTGAACATAACACTGTACTCAAATGGCCTCCACATTCATCAGATCTCAATCCGGTAGAGCACCTTTGGGATGTGGTGTAAAGGGAGATTCTTATCGTGGATGTGCAACCAACAGATCCGCAGCAACTTCGTGATGCTATCATGTCAGTATAGACTAAAATCTCTGAGGAATGTCTCCAGCACCATGTTGGATCAACACCACAAAGAATTAAGGCAGTTATGAAGGCAAAAGTGGGTTCAACCCTGTATTAGCAAGGTGTACCTAATGAAGTGGCTGGTGAGTGTATAACCATATTTAATGCTAAAGTTCAAAAGCAACCCTTTAGCAATTAAATGCATTGAAAGCAAAGGTAAATATCCATCCTCATCTGTCACCTTCAGACAAGATAATGCACAAGCAGTTCCTTATGTGGAGGAAACTAGTGGTTTAACTCTGCAGTCTAAAAGTAATTTTGCTTCCGTTTGTATATTACCTGGACAAGGTCATTGATACCTATATGCTGTTTTCTGCCTGAGTGATATGGGTATGCAGAAAGACTAAGCATGTGAAAAATAAAGCAACAAATGTGCGTAGTGTTTGCTTAGTACTTTCCTTTATTTCTGTTTGCATGTATTTACATTCATGCAAAATGTCACTTTGCATGTAACTTTAAATCTTATAATCTTATAAATCGTAGTGGAAATAATGATCACTTAAAACACACCAATGTATTGCTGCAAATGCACAAATATATTCATTGTACATTACTCTCTGCCTCAACAGAGTGATGTCAGTGTGAAAGAGCAGTGAACCCGGGGTGACAGTTGTTGCTCCTGAAAAGTGTGAACACATGAAATGTAATGAGCATGGTTGACAATATTAGTTCTGCTGTGTGAAAATGTGAAAACGATGTGTCAAAGGGTGCAGTTCAGGCCCTGGAGTGTCCAAAGTAAATGTCCAACTTATTCTAAAGTAACCATCATCATCTAAAGACAGGCAATAGAGAAAAAAATATCAGTTAAGTGAAGGAATACTGGCCAGTATGGTATGTACGGCCGTGTTCTTATGTGAACAGCTGAATGACAATGTGAAACAGAATGACAAATACTGGATATCACCCCAGTGGTCAAAAAGCACAACAATTCAGAAATAAGAGCAAGAAAGATCATTGTTGCTGAATGTGTAGCCGTTGAGGCTGTTTATCTAATGAATTAAAGTCACAAGGTTGCGAACTCTTGCCTCTCAAGTATGCAATGTCGTTTTAGAACTGAATGTTATGCCCACTTGACCCTGAGTCAGGACACTTCCTACCTCTTTACACTCACAGAGTATATGCAGACTCCGAACATAATGCACTGATCCTCAAAAGACCTGGGGATAAATTAATGCAGTATTATTTTTAGACCACTATTCCGAATTGAGGGAGAGAGCATTTCTTCCTGATTTGTAAACTGGGCTGAAATGTTGCTGCAACCTATTAAAATCATGATAGTAAATTGACAAGAAAGTCATAAAGCTTTCTATTTTATCCTGGATTGCAGAGCAGAACTACAGGATATAAGACGTGAATTCAGTACTGGTACTACTAGGATTGCCAACTGTCCCATGCAATACAAGATTCTCACATATTTAAGCAGTATTGGATGCTGTTATACTAGTGTTTTCTTACACATCGTTTCATAAATGTACTAAGTCATCATTACAATGATGAGAATAACAAAATAGTGACAAAAATCAAACCAGTTTCACAAGATACATGTGGAGAGGCTTAACTCAGTAGAATATAGTAGAGACAAACTATCCCTGAGTGAGGTTGCATGTGTGCAGGTTGATAGTTGCCCATTTTCTTTTTTTTTTTTTTTTTCTTTTTTTTTTTTGGTCAGATATGCACCACACAATATCCATTCCGAAGATGTCTGTCTGTATATACAACCCCAAATCAGAAAAAGATGGAACGGTATGGAAAATGCAAATGAAAAAAACAAAACTGCAGTGTTCCTTACATTTCCTCTGACTTTTATTTCATTGCAGATAGTATGAACCCAAAATATTTTGCATTTTTTTCTGGTCAACTTCATTTAATTTGCTAATATTTATCCTTTCCTGCAATTCAGGCCTGCAAGAATTTCCAGAACAGTTGGGACAGTATGGCTAGTTTGAGGTAAAAAAAACAACAACAACAAAATGATGATGTAATTCCAAACTGATAATGTCAACAGGTGATTATAATCATGATTTGGTACAAAAGCAGTATCCACAAGAGTATTTGAGGAGTAAAACTTAACAGAGAATCTCCAGTTTATTAACAAATGTGCCAGAAAATTATTGAAACATTAAAAAATGAAACTAGGAGGCGAATGCAGAGAGTGCAAGGATGATGAAACTTTGCATTGAAGTGTCAGAAGAGTGGTGTTTAAATGTGGTAATCAATGATGAGCTGAATGGATACCAGTGTGCGTAATAAGTAAACGAGCGAATTAGAGCAAAGGAGTGAATGATGTGGTGGCAGTGATGCAGGCTGGGAGGTGTAGTACAGACATGAGGGGGTCTTGACAGGAACACTGCAGTATCTTGGCTATTTAGTCAAAACTGGTACACTACAGCATCCCATATAGCATTTTTATGTAGGGCATATAATATGGTTGTGCAATTTCATAGAACATATTGTGGACTTCACACAACGCATAGCTGCCATATAACCTACCAAGAATATAGTGGTGCTTGAAAGTTTGTGAACCCTTTAAAATGTTCTATATTTCTGTATAAATATGATCTAAAACATCATCAGATTTTCACACAAGTCCTAAAAGTAGATAAAGAGAACCCAGTTAAACAAATGTGACACAAATATTATACTTGGTCATTTACCGTATTTTTCGGACCATAAGACGCACTTAAAGTCCTTTAACTTTCTCAAAAATCGACAGTGCACCTTAAAATGCGGTGCGTCTAATGTATGAATTCATTCTGGTTGTGCTTCCTGACCAAGAACCGATTGTAGATGGTACACGGCGCTCATAAATCTGTCAAAATGTTTTAGCACGGCCTTGGTAAGTTACGAAGCTTACGGCAACCGTAGTGCGCATCATTGCGGAGTATGCGGTAATGTGCTTCAGCATTAGGGTACGTGCATTCATTCATTTCTTTTTTTCGAAGCGGATTCAAACTCAGCGCTATCAGTCACGCAGTACAACATGAACATAGAGGCAGCTGCGAGAGAATTCAACATTAACGAATCAATGGTACGGAAGTGGAGGAAGCAAGAAGACACCCTGCGCCATTTAAAGAACACCAAACTGAGCTTCCCAACGAACTTAAGAGTTTTGTTTCATTTCATGCGCCTTATAACCCGGTGCGCTTTATGTATGAAAATATACACCCGTTATAGCCGATCGTTGATATTGCGTCTTATAATCGGGTGTGCACTTTATGGTCCGAAAAATACGGTATTTATTGAAGAAAATGATCCAATATTACATATTAGTGAGTGGCAAAAATATGTGAACTTTTGCTTTCAGTATCTGGTGTGACTCCCCTGTGCAGGAAATACCTGCAACTAAAGGTTTCCTGTAACTGTTTGATCAGTCCTGCCACACCGCTTGGAGGAATTTTAGCCATTCCTCTGTACAGAACAGCTTCAACTATGGGATGTTGGTGGGTTTTCCTGACATTAGCTGCTTGCTTCAGGTCCTTCCACAACATTCGATTGGATTAAGGTCAGGACTTTGACTTGGCCATTTTCAAAACATTAACTTTATTCTTCTTTAACCATTCTTTGGTAGAACGACTTGTGTGCTTGGGGTCGTTGTCTTGCTGCATGACCCACCTTCTCTTTGAGATTCAGTTTCATGGACAGATGTCCTGACATTTTCCTTTAGAATTCTCTGATATAATTCAGAATTCATTGTTCCATCAATGATGTCAAGCCGTCCTGGCCCAGATGCAGCAAAACAGGCCCAAACCATGATACTATCACCACCATGTTTCACAGATGGGATTCACAGATGTTCTTATGCTGGAATGCGGTGTTTTCCTTTCTCCAAACATAACACTTTTCTTTTAAACCAAAAAGTTCTATTTTGGTCTTATTTATGCTTGCTAGAAAGCTACTCCTTTTGCAAGCCTGTGTTATCTAGGTAGCATGAACTAATGAGGCAAAGACAAAATCTTAGTTTCAAGTGTAGTTTTACGCCACAAAGGAATTATTTCACATACGTGTGAGTGATACCATTAATACCATTAAAATCAGTTATAAATAAATGACAGTAAATGTACCTTTTCTCATGAAGTGAGCAAGCAGTCAGAGTACGAATTAGGAAAGATAAGAGCAACAGAACATGGAGAAAGATAATACAGTAAGGAAAAGAAGGGAAAGTAGCATTAGATGGATGTTGTTCTAGCAATCGGTGGTACAAAACCAACGATATTTAGACTGTTTCTGTTTTTACTCATTCAAAAAGTGCACATAAACTACAGTAATGTTATGAATCAAAAGTATTCAGCAGAGAGGAAAAAAAGAAATGTCTTCAGTCTAAAGCAAATGATATTTTCTGAAATGCAAATTTAAGATATGTCTCTTGTCTACATTGGACAACTGCAGAATGACTCTGCCCTTTTCCTATGTCATCTGTTTTGCCCAGCTCTTCCCACACAGTGATCTGATATGTATGTTTAATACAAGTCAGAAAGTGCTGTTGCTAAGGTGGTATGAGTGGCTATGGCGTATCTGAATAATAGAGGGGGCCAGTGCTGTCTATGCATGTTTCATGATGCCTGCTTTCCATGTCTATGCTTAGGGACCAGCAGGCCACCTTGTGAGTGTCATCTTGTCAAATGAAGGGGATGAGCGCACACACATTTCTGCCTGAAAGAGCACAACTCCATCCCCATCTTCACACACCCACACAAACACATACAGAGTCCACAGTACAGACATACAGACATGACAGACATGTACACGTGTGTTTTCATCAGCTATCATTGTGGGGTCTTTTCATTGACATAATATCACTGTAGATAAATAATGCTACACAATAATAACACAGTAATGTTAACCTCAGTAGCCAAAAGCCACACACACCACAGTCTTGAAAAACATGCTTATGTACACTGTCCATTGATGTAATGACTTTTGTAGCTTATTAATGCTACACCTACACGTAACTTTAATCTCAGTAACCAAAAGCAAATCCTTTGGCTACAAAAAAAGCTAGTTCTGGGGGCCAGCAAAATGTTCCCACAAGATGAAAAAAAAAAGTCCATTGTTCCTATACTTCAGTGGCATATAGTCCCCACACATATAACAAATACTTGGTCTCTCTCTCTCTCTCTCTCTCTCTCTGTCTCTCTCTCTCTCTCTCTCTCCCGCACAGACAAAGACAAAGACACAAATGACAAGTCTAGCCAGGAAGCAGAGACGAATGTAGGAAAAACATAAAATAGCACAAGGTTTATTTACACAGATCAGCAATCAGATGAACGTAAGTCAGAATCTGAACCATAAACAGGAATCAATAGTAAAAATGTCTGTGAAGCTGTCTGAAACAACCAGGAGAGCCAAGGTTGAGGGACACAGACAAGATACTAGATCCAGGTAATTCAAGAAAAGAATATAGTCCTCAGAAACTTGACATGACTTAAGTGACACAGGGAGTGAAGAGAAAGCATAGTTTAAATAACATGGCAGTGATGATGAGAAACAAGGAACAGGTGATAAGTGTTTCGACGAATGAGATTGCAGAAACTGAGATTCTTAGCTGAGGGCTTGTGCATGCAGAGGAGTCTGGGAGTTGTAGTCCAGGCCGCTGTATGGAAGAGCTGCAGACTTGCTGCTACACACCCGTACGGGAAGCCAAGGGATGGTACAGAGGATGATGCAGACAGAGCTAGAACAAGGACGACATCTAGGACAGAGCACTGGGTGGTCTAGGTGTGTGGCAAGTCCTAAAAGTAGAAAAAGAGAACCCAGTTAAATAAATGATACAAAACATATTATACTTGGTCATTTATTTATTGTGGAAAATGATCCAATATTACATATTAGTGAGTGGCAAAAGTATGTGAACCTCTAGGATTAGCAGTTAATCTGAAAGTGAAATTAGAGTCAGGTGTTTTCAGTCAATGGGATGAGAATCAGGTGTGAGAAGGCACCCTGTTGTATTTAAAGTACTGGGATCTATCAAAGTTTGCTCTTCACAACACGTTTGTGGAAGTGTATCATGGTACGAACAAAGGAGATTTCTGAGGTTGTTGATGCTCACCTGGCTGGAAAAGGTTATAAAACCATATCTAAAGAGTTTGGACTTCACCAATCCACAATCAGACAGATTGTGTACAAATTGAGGAATTCAAGACCATTACTACTCTCCCCAGGGGGGCGGCATGGTGGCTCAGTGGGTAGCATTGCTGCCTCACATCAAGAAGGTTCAATCCCAGGGTGAAGCGGCCTGGGTCCTTTCTGTGTGGAATCTGCATGTCCTCCCCCTGTCTGCGTGGGTTTTTGCCGGGTACTCCGGTTTCCTCCCACAGTCCAAAGACATGCATGTTAGGTTAATTGATTACACTAAATTGGCCTGGTTTGAGTGTGGTCTCTGATGACAGACGGAGCGACACGTCGGCTGGAGTATTCTCAGTTACATCGAGTGGAGTGGGTGGACCGCATGGCGGGGACAAGCGCCACGAAAATGATGATGATGATGATATTACTCTCCCCAGGAGTGTTCGACCAACAAAGATCATTCCAAGAGCTATTCGTGTAATAGTTGGCGAGGTTACAAAGAACTTCAGGGTAACTTCTAAGTAACTGAAGGCCTCTTTCACATTAGCTAATGTTAATGTTCATGAGTCCACCATCAGAAGAACACTGAACAACAATGGTGTGGATGGCAAGAATGGCAGGAATGGCAAGGGTTGCAAGGAGGAAAAGCCACTGCTCTCCAAAAAAAGAACATTGCTGCTCGCTTCTGCAGTTTTACTAAAGATCACGTGGACAAGCCAAAAGGCTCTTGGAAGAATGTTTTGTGGACAGATGTGACCAAACTGCAACACATTTAGTTTAAAAGGGTTTTTTAAAAGAAAAAGCGTTTATATTTGGAGAAAAGAAAACACTGTATTCCAGCATAAGAACCTTATCCCATCTGTGAAACATGGTGGTGGTAGTATCATGGTTTGGGCCTGTTTTGCTGCTCTGGGCCAGGACGGCTTGCCATCATTGATGGAGCAATGAATTTCTTGAGTTATATTAGAGAATTCTAAAGGACACCACAAAGAAATGGTTAAAGGAAGAATAAAGTTAATGTTTTTGAAATGGTCCAAGTCAAAAGTCCTGACCTTAATCCAATCGAAATGTTGTAGAAGGACCTGAAGTGAGCAGTTTTAATGTGAGGAAACCCAACCCACAACATTCCAGAGTTGAAGCTGTTCTGTATGGAGGAATGGGCTAAAATTCCTCCAAGCCGGTGTGGCCAGACTGATCAACAGTTACAGGAAACCTTTAGTTGGCATTTATTTGCTGTACAGGGGGTCACACCAGATACTGAAAGCAAAAGTTCACATACTTTTGCCACTCACTAATATTGTATCATTTTTTTCAATAAATAAATGACCAAGTATAATATTTTTGTCTCATTTGTTTAACTGGGTTCTCTTATTCTACTTTTAGGACTTGTGTGAAAATCTGATGATGTTTTAGATCATATTTTGCAGAAATGTAGAAACTTCTAAAGGGTTCACAAACTTTCAAGCACCATTGTAACAGCCCCAGTGGGGATAATCAAGTATCCTAAAAATTATGTGACCTGGGTATGAAAGTGACATTTTTCTGCCTTGACCTGATATACATGGGTTACTTAAATGGGCTGGTCAGGAGAAAATATTAATACAATGTTTGGGTAGGTGCTCTGAGGAGAAGGGAAAATGAGAGCAGTGAGGGAGGTTTTCAGTAACAGGATAGAAAGATAACAGACCTCAAATATTTGGGGTGATGTCTCATATCACAACTGCTTTATGTTTGAGGAAATTTGTAAATAAACGCCCGAACACGGCCAAGGTGGATGTGGCTGCAGCATCAAAGGATAATAAAAATTTTAAAAGGGAAGTTTAAAGACACCAAGGACGCAAACCAAAGAAGTGGCCATGGCAGAACAACATGCTTTTTTTAACAAGACCATTAAATAAGTGCTCTTACTATTACCTCTGGACGAGTGGTTCACAAGAAGCAGCGCTCTTTTGCGCATGTGCAACAGTTTCAGAGCGTGAGCCATTCAGACAGATGTCTGATCGAGGTCACATTAAAAAGATAGTGTGAACAGCCTTTTAAAAAAAATCAGATTTGGTGAGAATGTCTGATTTGGACCACTTTGCATGCTGTGTGAACGTAGCCGTAGTTCGTAGATCAATGTTCATGCCAAAGGTAGTCTTTCACTAATCGCCTTTTTTAATACAGATCAAACTGTAAGTAGTAAAATCCAATTCAGTGTACCAGTGAGCAACCCTTAATTGTTTTAATGCTAAAGGTACCAACAGGAGAGGGTATGCATATTTCTTGGATATGTGATTTAACCCCCAATAATCAATGCACCAATGGAGCAAAGATTCACATTTAGAGATAAAGAACAATCAAGCCAGCACTGGTGATTTAGAGAGACACATGAAGCCCAGGGAGAGCATCTCAGTAATATAGCTTTGTCTTCATCTAGCAAATAAATCGGTAAATACAGGCCTTACGCAGTTCCGCCAGTTCGCCTAGATGAATGGCACAATCATGGGGTGATGATGCAGTAATTCCATAATACAGTCTTCGCTGAAGACTTCAGAGAAATCCATGTAAAGCTAGGGTACATTAGGAGGCATCTTGCATAAAGTGTGCTTAGCAGCTCGTCAAGGTTTTTGGCGAGAGCTATGAGGGAATCCAGCAAAAGCTTAGCGATGCAACAAGCCATCTGCAGATCATAGCACAGACCCTGGCAAAGTGCACTCAGGCTCATTCCATTTGCTCTCGCCTGCCAGCATACGAAATTCCTGCTGCTGAGTGCTGGCCTTAGTGCAGTCTGGGAAGGATCTCCCCACAGCTTCTGCCTTCACATGTATGATTGAGTACAGAATGAAAACAGCCAAGAAAGAGACTGTAATATTTCCGCTACAGAGGGACCAAGTGCAGAGAGCTTGCGCTGGTTACTAGCGATCTTCTTCATGACTTGTGAGAGCATCGTGAGCGGCTTTTGGTGTTCCTGAACTCACTGACCTTGGGCATTGAAGACACTGAAGACTACGCTGGCTTTGTTTCGTATTTTTCGGACCATAAGGCGCACTTAAAATCCTTTAACTTTCTCAAAAATTGACAGTGCGCCTTAAAATGCGGTGTGCCTAATGTATGAATTAATTCTGGTTGTGCTTTCAGACCTAGAACCGATTTGTAGATGGTACACGGCGCTCATAAATCTGTCAAAATGTTTTAGCACGGCCTTGGGAAGTTACGAAGCTTACGGCCACCGTAGTCCGCAGCATCGCGGAGTAATACGACCTGTGCCTCAACATTAGGGTATGGGTATGTGCATTCATTCATTCATTTTGGAAGCGGATTTCAAACTCAACGCTATCGGTCACGCAGTACAACATGGACATAGAGCAGCTGCGAGAGAATTCAACATTAACGAATCAATGGTACGGAAGTGGAGGAAGGAAGAAGACGCCCTGCGCCAGGTAAAGACCAAACTGAGTTTCTGATGGAACTTAAAAGTTTTGTTTCATTTCATGCGAATTATAACCCGGTGCGCTTTATGTATGAAAATAGACCCGTTAGCAGTCGATCATTGATATCGCGCCTTATAACCTGGTGCGCTTTATAGACCGAAAAATACGGTAAGCCTCCATGCAAAGTAAAATGTGATGTCCAGCAGGTAAGGTGAGATGAATGCAGGAAGCAGGTAAAATAGCACAAGGTTTGTTTACACAGATCAGAAATCAGATAAACATCAAGTAGAATCAGAAACATAAATGTGAATCAAGACCTCAAATACTATGAAGCAGTCTGAAACAAGCCTCAGATCCAAGAGGCAAAGTAACGGCATACTTGAGGGAAACATGGAAGGTATGAGAGCCATGTAGTCAGTAGAATGGAGAACAGTGGTCAGAAACTAGAAATAACTGAAATGACATTACAGAGGGTAAAGGGAGAATGTGGTTTAAATAATATAGCAGTGATGAAGTGAAACAATGAATAGGTAATGAGCATCGGTAAACTGCGAATGCGATCAGGCCCGGTTGGGTGTGTGTGTGTGCAGAGGAGTCTGGGAGGTGTAGTCCAAGCCACTGGATGGAACAGCTGTGGGCTTGACAACATACAGTACACAAATGCAGTCTTGGTAAACATATGTTTTGTGGACTTTCCATTGGCATAATGATTACTATAGCTTATTAATGCTACACCTATACCCAGCCCTAACCTTAACCTCAGTAACCTAGAGCAAATCTTTTTCTCTTTTCCTTTTCAAAAGATGGTTGCAGTTTTAGTTTTAAAAAAGTAATTTTTCTTATGAGAACCAACAAATGGCCCCACAAGGTAAAAAAATGTCAGATCTTTTTGTCTTTATTTGGGAGATTTGGTTCTCACAATGATATACAAACTTGACCCACACACACGTATACACACGGTTCTGAATTATAAATTTCAGACTTTCAAATATGACAATTTCCTCGTGTCAAAATCTTTAAGAATCCAGACCTTAAACTTACAAGCTCAGCTGGGAGGATTATTATCTGCATATTACCATTTATGTGAGGCCCTTAACCCCCAGTTGCTTGGACTGTCCCTTGTAAGATTCTTTCTGTTGTAAGTTGCTCTGGATGAGGGCATCTGCTCATTTATGTAAATAGAATTAAATAATATGCTATTTTATGAGAATAAATGACTATTCTATGAGGCATTGATTAATTAGTTATTATTTGGAGGTTTGTGGGTAATTATCAGTGTGCCAAGACAGAGGGTACTTCAAAGGAGAAAGAATAGTTTTTGTCAATCAACAGATTTCTTTATCATTTTATCAGGCATCATGGTTAAAGGGTGCAGTAGTATCAACTCAAACTAGGCTTGAGCTATCGTAAGCAATATGGCTGCTCTGTGAGCTGGGATTAGTGTCGTGAGAAAACAGCTCGACTTTAGCACTGAGTGATCAACTAGCAGAGAGCAGATCAGTTACATGATTTTGTATAATTTATTCCATAAACGCATAAGCTGCAGTCATGATTAACCCTTTGACTGACTCAGACAGCTTGTTTGATGTTGTCAGACAGATATCAGATAATATCATATGTACCCACTGTAACTTGGTTACAAAACTACATTACTCCAATGCATTAACTAGGAGGTGCAATTAAAAAAAACTTCTGCTTTATCAGTATTAACACTCCATACCAGTCAGTCCTAGACAGAGCACCAATCCTTCACAATTTCAAATGCACACAGCACTTACACTGTGACAGTTGACCTTTACATGTATTTGGAATGTGGGAGGAAACTGGAGTATCTGGAGGAAACCCACACTGACACAGGGAGAACATGCAAACTTGTGTTTGGAATGACACTGATTTAATGTTAAGGGTCATGTCTTGATTTAATAACAAGAGGAGAGTAGTGTTTATTTCTGGTACTTCCTAAAACCTGGCAAGAACAATCAGGATAAACCTGATTAAAATTAATTTAGAAGTTCTTGGCCCTTCCACTATTGCTAACCAAACCAAGTCAGGTTGTGAGTAAGGAATGGCAGGTCCTTAGAAAAGTGTGTAATCTGTTGTTTGGGATGTTGACTGCTTATCCCTGGGGTTTGACCTTTGAGTGGCACTGCCCTGGCAACTCTCAGTGTACGACAGTAATGCCATCTTTGTACAGCTTAGCCTCTTAGGAGTCATATATGGTTCTCCAAAGGGCAGATGGGGAACACGGGAGTGTAGATTATCTGCACAATTATGAATAACCTGCAAAAAAGCTATAAGTGAAGCTGGGCTTTTTTTAATAACTACTATATTTGGTACTATGGCTACATTTACAAAGTATAAAATAGTACAATATCAATACTATAAATGGCTTTTGAATCTGTGTTTCTTTTTCTGTGTTTTTTAGGCCATACACCGAAATGTCTTTGTGTTTAGCTTTTGTGCCACTGAGGTCAATTGTTAAAAAGAAATATATTACACAAAAGAACAAAAGCCTGCTCTTAAATAGTCTGGCTCTCAGTTAGCAGTCAAAACCCCATTACCAGGTTTTATAGATCAGAGTTAAATGGACTACAAGCTAACAATAAACAGTCAATAAATTTGTCTTTTCAGAGAAGGACAATAGATGAGCACGCCAACATGACACTGCTTTGTGTGGAAACAAATTTCATTTCAGTAGAACAGGTAAATCAGTATCTTGTCATGTACAAGCAGTGGGACGCATTTGGAAGCAAGGGACTTTGGTGTGTATTAATATGATCAGTAGACCTTAAGTAGACTTATGAGTGGCTTGGATTATAAGTTCATAAGGAAAGTATTATTACTTAATCACTCTTTATCTGAAACAGGAAGCGAGGGAGTGAGGACCACTATGGCTATACATGAGGATAGCTGGCTTTCTTTCCATGATGCCCCATTTTGGGGTTCTTCTCAGTCTCACAGGATGAAAACTTTAAGGCCAATTGGGCAAATGTACTTACTGCAAGCCGACATGTATTATACTAACCTAATGGAGTGGGACTAAACAGACTTGGCAGACACAGCATGCTGGGAGGGTTTTGGGAATGGGGAAAGACAGGACTTTAGCACTTGAAAATGTTTGCCCTCTTAGAGCAATAGAAAGAGCATAAACATACATAGCCTACATATCCTAAAGTGGAAAAGGTCCATACACTTCAATGGTATTGTTGAAAAACAAAAGTTCCTTTGCATTAAAAAATGTTGTGATTTCAGTTAAGGGTGTAAGAGTTCACTTAGTAGCTTCCAATGTTTTCCTGTGCTTTCAGTCTATGCACACAAATTCTTGGATTCACAGTACTCTCACAGTTTTTTACAGAAAGCTGCATTGTCTGTTAAGAGCAAATGATTAAATCTCCTTAAAATGCCCCATGGTGCACCTAACACTGATTACCAAATTGAGTATCAAATGGTTTAACCAATATCTCTGACATATCTTAGTGTGTGTCTGATTGTTTGTCAGAATCAGACACGTAGACTTCATCTCCAAGTGTGTCCCATCTCTCCATAAACCTGCAGTGGATTAATTGGGTATAAAAATGAGTGAATGAATGAATGATTGAATGAAGAATCACTGCACTTGCCATGATTGCTTTTTTAAACCATAATCTAAATATTCCAATATTTCAAGTTTGAAATTGTTATATAATGACAGAGACGTGATCACCAACAGATGGCATCCGGTTGTTTGAACTAGTCAGAAAGTCAATTATCTGGTCTCTCATTGAATGCATTACAATGCATTTCAAAGCGGTCAGTGGCAAATCATACTGCTTCTTTGCAGCTATGCACTCACAGGGACTGATTTATAGATGTCAGGTCTCGCTGCACTCTATGATGGATGGAAGATTATTCATTTGTCCTCCAGTGCCATGTGTCAGCCATGTGTGTTCTCGATTTCTGCAGTGAATGTCAAATGATATGGTGCTCTGTAAATGGCAGAGGGCATAAGTGGGCTGGGCAGAAAGACAATGCCGGCTTTACAAATATGAGGTCATGCCATAAGCTTGGAGACAGCACCACAATTCTGAAGTCATATAATTGACAGTTGTGCCTTATGAAGAGTGATGAAATGTATTATCATTATGATGTAAGTTGATGCTTATTAGCACTCTCACTGTCATGCTATCATGACACGTTGTGTTTACATGAGTATTTATAATAGATTGCATATATAAAAGTAGTGTACGCCACCAAAAATTCTTCTTGTAATTTACGTTCCCAACAAATCTCAACGATTGTAGATTTCAGTTCTTCCACAGGTTCAATTGTAAATGCTAGAATATGTGGTCTGTTGGCTTTGTATGTAAAAGGAACTACAGTTCAGAATACTATTGTGTCTTCTTTGGGAATAGTGTAGAGAAGGAAACGCTAAAAACAATTTCCCCCTCTGTACCTTTTTATTCCAGAATAAGTGGTATGTGGGGGGCGGGCAGGAAAGGAACGGGGGAAGCAATCCAAGCAAAAAGAAGGACTGGAGAGTAAAAATGGGCAAGAAAAAAAATGACATGCAGCACTTGTTAGTCACCTAGCAACAAGTCCTCCATCAGCCCCCAGCCCTCCACCACCCCTCTCCTGCAGTCTCTCTTCCAAAGTCTCCCCACTGTGTTCCTTAATTCAGTAAATGTGCTACGGATGTACACGCCTCCTCCTCTCTTCCCCCACGTCCCTTGGCCCTGACAAAGCACACTGTGAGGTGGGCTGAAGGACATAGGCCTCCACCTTACACACATCCACTCAGCCGCCCCATTGACCGCTGAGGCCTTTCTCCCAGCATACAGTGGAGTTGGGGACAAAGCATTGAAAAGAGGGGCAAGCCCAACAGGGAAAACATTTGCTTGTAATTGTGATTGACTGCATAATTAAAATGATGTTCTTTTTTTCATGGGGGACTCTAAATGCTGGGGAGGGGCAGAGGGATGCTTGTTAAAGCCTGCACTCTGTCACCTTGTAATGAGGAGAAAGCGTTCCTGCTGGGAAGAGGGGCAAATATTGAGATCGCTCCAGAAACAACTCAGAGCGCCTCTTCAAGTGTTTTCACAATGAGGACAAAAATGTAGGGGGATCTCACCCATCTCACACTTACCCTCAGAAATAAGTAGGCAGTTGTGAGGGGAAAAAATAAAGTGGTTGGACAGACTGAAAGACATACACAGAGAAAGGGATATTTGCAAACATACACACACAAAAACTCAAATCAAGTATTTGTGAAAAAGCTCTTATTCAACATATTCAACAGGTATAGAGCTACACACTGTGAAGAACATGTTGACAAGTTTTGAGTTTTGAACCCGTATACAAACAGTTCTGGGCTAGAATTGTGGGTGGTATGCGCATGCTTGGGCACGTGTTAAAAAAAACGGCTACACACCAAAATACCAGACAGTTAAAATCTCCAAAGATGCTTCAATTCAGACTCTCAGAATGACAAATTGGAGGCATTTGTCATAAAATTCTCACCCCGGGGGGCTCATAGGGAACATTCATCCCTCCTCCCTTTCCCCAAGGTCAACTTGTTTTTTCCAGCTTTCCAATTTCAAGATTACCTTGGAGACCATTCTGTTCTATCAGTGGGCTGCCTAGGCTGAATCTCCCCTTTGTCCCACACTTCTCTGTGTTCACTAAGGGCCAGGGCTGTCGTCAGAGAGAGTCAGATGGTTTGTTCCTGGCGTGGAACTTCAGGGTCCAGAATTTTGTCCAGTGGTGTAGGAAAAATTTTTTGTTCATGTTTTTGCCTGAGACTAATAATAAAATCAAACTTATCAGAAATAGACTTATGACAACTTCATAGCTGAACAATTCATGTGTAATTTCTTGGGTGTAGTTTGACAGTTTTGCTGGTTGGTGTTAAGGGGGTGTAAGTGATTTAAAAAATTGTTTTATAGTCATCAGTACACTGGGCAATAATAATAATTTATGGTAACATACAACAGCATGATGAGACAGGTTATACAGCACAATAAAACTCCTTAAATAAACCATTGCAATACTCATTGCATATTGTGCTAAGTTTTAAAAGCTTCACCAACAAACCCGGGTGTGGTTTACAATCAAAGTTCTAGTAAATTAGCAACCACACTGCGGTATTTTTAGATCACATCCACTGACAGAATAATAATAGTAAAAGCTATCATCATATTCAGATCAAAATGAATTTATTCATAAATGAACCCACACACACTGACACAGTGAGAGAGGATGCAAAAGACAACATTGCCTGAGATAATATATAAATACATAACATGGTTCTTGGGTGATTTTAGTTACATATGCATTCATTATCCTGTAGAGGGACAACTTTGCCATCATATCATCGTTAATTTCTCAAACTTGCTGAAATCAGGATGGTTTGATCTATAACTATGTGTGTAGCTCACCCAGTGCTGCTGGAGCTTGTGGTCAACAGTAGGCTTGCTAACAGCTTTGGTGCATGGAGGAAGTGAACGATTTAATGGTTGTTGTTTTTTTTCTCCAGAAACTCAATAATTACAGTGGAACCTCGGAATTTGAACCCCTCTTCATTCGAAAAATTCAGGCACCGAGTGGTCAGTTTGGATTTGTTTTTGTTCCAAAGTTTGAACAAAAACTCAGAATTCGGAAATGGACACCATAAATAAAACACTCAATGGTGAGATCTTCCGACCACGATAATGCATCAATATGATATGCCAGTCACCATAATACCCAAAAGATGAACAATTTATTCATGCTTTTTATCATTAGCTGCATACGAATATAGGCATAAACAAACAAACAAACACTTGGGGGTCTGGAACAGATTAATCCTATTTACATTAGGAAGTTTGATTCCAACTTTCAAATCAGAGATGGAATGGCCTTCTGGAACCAATTCAGTTCAAATTCTGAGGTTTTACTGTACTCCAAACAAGCTGCTTTTTATAATATTTTAACGCCATGTATTAGGTAGTATTAGCCTATAATTTGTAATGAAGGTTTTCAATGTCAAGGAAAAAAAGAATGTCCAATATATTTTGGAATTTAATGTAGTAGGCTAAATAATATATCTCCATTTGTAATAGTCAAGTCAAGTCAAGTCAGATTTATTTATATAGCGCTTTTTACAATGGAGCATTGTCTCAAAGCAACTTTACAAGTTTAGATTATCTCCTAATAACTACGTCCAATCCCAAATTGAGCAAGCCTAGGGCGACAGTGGCAAGGAACAATCTGATAGATAGATGACGACATGTACATGTTGAGGTAGGGGTGTCATGGCACTAATTAGAGGCGTAAAATTTCAGAAATATAAAGAAGCCAGTACAAATTTGGGAAAATATTCTCCACAATGCAGTAGAATTTGGGACGCTCAGTACCCAGGCTGGCCTCATCAACTTTTGATGGAGATATTTTAATCTGGTGATCTTTACAAATATAAGTGGACTAATAGGCAATGCCTAGGTCATGTTGTTACATTTCATATTTATACCATGTGTCATTATTCTATGTACGACGTTGGTGTGTTCACTAGTACTGGACGGTATACTGGTTCATATACTGGTTCATACTGGCGGCATATCGTTTTTAATTTCCCATACAGTATGAACTTTTCATATACTGCCACACCGTAGCACAGCAAAAACAATAGCTCAATAGGAGGACAAAAATATAATATTGTTCACCAGTAGACACGCTACAGCGTGCGCTGCGTAGAACTGCATGGCCAAACCGCATGCTGAGTACAATTCACTAGCTAGTCAGGTAACATAGCATACAGCAGAGAATAGCCTAGCCTAGTATAGCATAGCACAACATAACAATCTGTTACATGCTGGGAGAGGCTCCATTAGATTAAAAAATAGAAAACAGAGATGGAGGTTAAAGAAAGAGAGACTGAAGATCCAAAGAAGAACTAGCGCCCTGTGTCTGCAGTTTGGAAGTGTTTTGAAAAATCTGACGCAGACCAAAAGGCTATACATCAGCCAGAGTGTATGAGATGACAGTCGTCGGATTCAGTGTCGCCAGCCAGTAGCTCCAGTGAAACAGTGAAGCAAAATGCTCAGACATTGATTGAATAGGCAATCAAGAGACACAGGTTCAGAGCAATTGATTAAAACACCGCATTCGAGGTATGTCTTACTTGGGTGAAAATACATCAAAAGGCATATCTCTTTTTTTAAGTCATGTTTTTAATACGTTGAAATATTGTGTAATTTTGTGGAGTGAAGTAAGTCCTACAGTAATCAAAGCCTTCATTATATACATGTTACAATATTATTTTTATATTCAATGTACTCCTGATAGTAGAATAGGCTACAAACCTATATAAAAGCTATATAAAATACCATGACATACGGTGAAACCAGTATAATCTGTATAACCAGTATGATCTTTTTAAAAATGTCATCTAAATTTTGGTTCATACCACCCAGCACTAGTGTTCACCCTTTGCTATAAGGCTTAGGGGATGGTCTCCGTTTGTCTTGAGTGAGTAAAAAAGCAGTTTTAGGGAGTATGGAAAATATATTAGAGACTAAAAAGGAATGGAAAGAGTACTATAAGCTGCACTGAACTCTGTCTCAGATTAATTTATTTCAAGCAGATTCAGTGAGATTTTGCTTCTCTGTGAAGAAAGGCAACTTAATAGGAAAAAATAAATGTAAAGCTTCAGAAAACCCAGCCTTTACTTCATTTAATTCTAGCTGTCCTTGAATGTGCCAGGTGCCTGATATCAATCTGAGAGTGAAACAGGTATCATATAGAAAACCTGTACTGAGGTCAGAAAAAAAACATTAAAGTATCAAATAAGCAATACTTTTTCAAAATAGTCTCAATAATCTTATCTGTAAGCAGAAAAGGTTAACAGTGTGTATGCTGTGAAAATTTATATTTCTTAAATAATTTAATAATGAAATATTCTTTAAAGATATCAGCTTGGACTTATTTTCAATTATCTCCTATTTTAAGATAATGTTTCCAAAATAGTAATTATTTTCTTGTTTACTACCTTAAGAGTTTTATGATCATTTTTCAAATTGCCTACACTGTTTTTGTAATTAGATTACAAAAAACACAGCTGCTATAGCTTTCTTCATTGTAGGACCTGGATTTGTTTTCCTACTATTGTCTTTGATTAAATTAGTCATTGTAATGTAGGGGCACCACAGGTAGGTGCAGTGACAACAAAGACCCCAGTCGATGCCAGAAACTGAATGCTCACCTCACCACAGGTGGGACATGATCCAGTGTGGTTCAGCATTTTAATGAGTGCCCTTCAACTGAGTACCACTCTAATTAGTATCCTGCCTCTGGCAAGGTGAGATTTTGGTTGTGTTCAGTTCTTGGTACTGTTGTCAAGTCCAAGTATGGGTCCTCTGGAAAATCCAGATGAATGGCATCCTAACACTGTGAATTTCAGTTGTTTGGTTTCCTGTCACTGAAGGTTCGAATCACGCTTCATATATGTTTCCAGATAGTTTCCTACTCACTAGAGGATCTCATGTCTCAGCACTCCTCGGGGTGGGGGTTGGTTCTTTGTGTTGTGACTGGCACCAACTGGGGTCTTTGTGTCAGTCACTGCACCAGTCCTGGGGTCATGCACAGCACAGATCCGGGGTGTATGTGTAGCCCGCTGTTCCGACAAAGGTTGCTCCCACATTACAGTCTCTGGAAATTCTTTTGTGAAAATAATACTGACATCAAGCATAAATCTGATCAGTTTGGTTTTATTCAAAGGGAAGCTAATCAAGTATATTAATCAGACATTTAGACTACACGGAAGAATTCATTTATAACTCTGCATGATTAATAGCCATCAAAGTTGATGCTATCTGTAGTTTTTGAATTTATAGAAATACAAATGTAAAATGATTAATGTAATTAATTACATAATTCACATAAACAATTTAAATACATTAAAAAATTATGTAATTAATTACAGTGGTGCAAAGAAGTATTTAGTCAGCCTCTGATTATGCAAGTTCTCCTACTTAGAAAGATGAGAGAGGTCTGTAATTTTCATCATAAGTGCACGTCAACTAT
>JAJAGP010004517.1:0-48483 GCA_025084515.1 Ancistrus triradiatus | reverse complement strand
AATCATAATTTTTCTGTAGATATATTGGACATGGAGTTACAGACTTGTTGAAGAGAAATTGAAAAATGAGTCAGTGTATTTTTTTAACTCACTTTCCATATCTGCATAATCCAATTCAGGGTCACACGGGGCTGAGGCCTATCTGGCAGCACAGGGAGCAGGGCGAAAACCAACCCTAGACAGGGTGCCAGTCCATCATAGGGCACAATCACGCAGGGACACTTCATATACGAATTGACATAACACTTTTCTCTGGATTGTGAAACAAAGTCACATTGTAGTCCTACAATTACAGACTGTAGTCCATCTTATTCACTACATACTTTATTAATCCCCTTTACTCTAATGGTCAAGACCCCCACAGGTACCACTGTAGCGGCAGAAAAGTCTTAGGTCTCTATTAGATTTGATATACAATTGTTTTAGCAATGTTTTAATGACCATATATAATTATTCAATGTCTTTCTTAGAATACAACCAACAAATACAGGAAATTTGTATTCAGTATTTAGTGTGACCTCCCTTTACACTTCAGCAATAGCAGCTTCATTGGGAGACCAAGCTGACCCTTCTACAGTCCGAAGAAGCTTGATTAGGAATGGTCTTTTTGGATGGGTAGCAGGCAAGAAACCATTTTTTCAGAAGAGCAGCAGGGCGAAAATGCTAAGATATGCTTAAGCTAACAAAGATTGGAATGAAAATCAGCAGAAAAGATTATTATGGAGTGACGAGTCAAAGTTCCAATTATTATTATAATTATGTTATATATGATCATTAAACCATTGCTAAAACAACAAATCTAATTGTGGCCTAAGACTTTTTCACAGTACTGTATATAGGACAAATCCAGGCACCATTTGTAAGGCAGTTATTATAATGGTGCTTTAATTGTGGAGGTCAAAGAGCTATTGCTCGTAATTCCTTCATGCGTAATGATCAAATATTTATTAATATTAATAATAATAAGTGTAAGAATGATTATTGTTCAGTTTTCTTTACCAAGCTGCAAAAGAGAAATGCTACATCCACCCTACTTCTTAGGACCAATCAATCTATTTACCACATCAAGAACTGTGTGACAATGATATGAAAGAATAATTAACATAATACAGTAGCTTTTTTTTCTGATGGCACAATTTATCTGAATTGACCCTATACTATATTATAAGACTTTACTGAGTCCCCACCATCCCATTTCCGTTTTAAAAGGCTCTGACCTGTAGCATTCGTTAAGTGACTTATTGATCCAACACCACTTTCTCAGTCCAAGTGTGATATCATCAAAAACTGATGGCACTTGGAACTTTCAGTGAAAACAAGATCAGTAAACTAAATAAGAGGGCATGCTCAGTCTTTCCAACAAACCAAACTCCCTGAAAATTGGAAACAGCAATAAAGGACAAACACTGTAATCCTTAGTGCACCAGTTTTGTAAAGCAGAGAATCTCCTACAAACCTAGTTTGAGTATGTGTATGTGGGTAATGTTTATATATCATTGTGGGGTCCAAATATCCCCACAAGGACAGAAAGATCTAACATTTTTACCTTGTGGGGACATTTTGCTGGTCCCCATTTGGAAAATTGCTTTTTTAGAAACTACAACTTTCTTTTGAAAAACTAAACAAGTCAAAAGATCTCCACTGGGTTACTGTGGTTATGCTTAGGGGTTGGTGTTAGGGTTGGGTGTAACATTAATTAGCTCAAGTTCAGTTAGCCTGCTAGCTAGCTATTAAAGGACATGGGGCACTTACAAAAGCATGTTTAAGAGAATGTTTAACGAGGATTTGGCTGTAGAAATGTTCCCAGGCCTTTTAAATGAATTTATTTTAGCGTACTACTTAGTAACTAACTTTTATTTTGGCTCATTTAAACGCATCTAAAACGATATCCATCAATAAATTAACAAGTAGGCTACCAGATAGGGGCGCTAGTATCCACTGCAAGTGATCCATGTTCATCCTCAGAGCTGCTTAGCATTTGCATTTCATTGACGGTTCGTTAAATACTGTAAGCAGCCATTTTCTGTAATCGCTAATGAACTTTAAAAAAACGTTTTTTCCAACTTGCAAATTGAGATGAAACATTTTTGTTCTCTGAAAGCTAATAATAGGGCTCCTTGCTCTGTAAGCATGGGTCAATATCTAAATCAAACAATCAAGCCAATTTGACAGCAGAGCACCAGCAGTAACATGTTTACATGGTCAATAGCTAGACAGTGGGTGACAAGACCATAATATTTCTTAACAATAAGCCAAGTTGTGAAAAAGATCTAACGGTTTACATTATGCAGGGCTCTGGCAATGCGTTTTCTGTCATATTAATTGTTTTTGTGTGGGAGAGTAATTATAACTCATCACATATGTTCATACAAATGGGTTGCAACGTGCTTCAAGAAAGAAACACTCATAACATCATATTATAAACAAGTAGGTAAAAACCATAATTCGCTCCATTTGGAAGGCCTTGAATCGAGGTGTCACCCAGATCTTGCTGTTCCTGGTCAAAGGGCTTTGCCTGGACAGAGGTAGAGCAGGAGAGGCAGGGAGATAGGGCTGGTTAATGTTTAACCTGGCCGGCTTGTAAAGCAGCTCCAGGACAGTGAACCTTTGGAGTTTGATATGATGTGATTACAGAGTCACCCCAGCGACATGTAGCCCACTTCACCAGAATGAAGTTCTGAGCTGTCCGAGTGGTGATCTCTGAAATTGCTCAGGTAAGTTCCTGTTTTTCTCTCGGGTGGTTTGCCAGACGTAAGATGTTCTAACTCGGTTTCACGGCTTTGCTGCTAATGTTTGCTTTTTCGTGTGTCGAAGTCGGTCTGCAAAACCTGAGGGCAAAGTGAATGTAGGAGATCAGAGGGACTGAGGCTTGCATAGCTGTCATATTAAATGGACTGATGTAAAGAGATGAGATGTAAAGAGAGGGAGCTATTGCTGCCTTGTAAGGCTTGGTGAGCAGAAGAATAGAGCTGGTGAAGGATCCTAAAATGTGATCATACCTTTAAAGATGTTTGCGGCTGACAGAAGTTGGGAGACCTACACAATAATCCTGTAATTGCTCCCTCTACCTAGACATTCAAATTCAAACTCAAACACACTAAACGAGACACAATGCATATTTATTTCTTGTTATTATAACAGCTCATTGAAGCACAGTCTAAGCAGTGCTGGCCAACACTGTGGCCTTCAGTCCAGTGTGTATTTAAGCTTTAGTCAACAAAGCCTCAAAAAGGTACGAATCCAAGCCAGATAAGCCGCAGTCTACTTATCTTGTTTATGCAAACGGTAACCAGGCTGGCGTGGAGAGCGCCACAGACAGACAGAAACTTGCTAATGGACCTTTCTGCTACTGTATTATGGCTTTCATGAAAATGGCCAGCCTAATGCTCAGACCGTCTCTTATCTCAGGTGTTTGCCTACATTTCTTTCTGTCACTAGCCAAGAGTTGTAATGATTTCTTAATCCACTTTGCCTGGGGAACTAAACAAAAGAGCAGCTAATTAAAGGAGCCTGTTTATTTTAATACAAAGACTAAATTTGATCCCATAGCAATTGGAGTGAATGGGAAATTAGTGACTTCATTATTATGATTAGAGCTAAGGAAGCAGGACCAGGGAACTGCAAGCTCAAGCATAGCCCGATAAGGTAAAGCAAAAGAGATCCTTAGGCTGATATGCCCATACTGGGACAAACTCGCCACCAGGGACAATGAGTGAGATCAGCTCCATCATGATTGAACATGAGGACTTGAGTACAAATACGATTTGAAGATGAAGGGCAGTCTTCTCATCTGACCCTCATTCAGCAGGAGTGTTGTGTTTCAGGCCCTCCTTTGATCAAGTAAAAAAATAAAAGTGCCCAGCACTCTACTGATGACTCGATGGGCTTCTGTTAGACCGTTTTTCTTCACCAGGGATTCAATCAAGCTTAACAATAGCCTTATCACTGCCAGTGGTTGTCAACGAGGTTTGGTTTGGTCAGTGATCACAAAGATATTTTGCTCTGTCGTGCAAATTTGGGGGTTTAGATGTAGAGATATAGAGGTCCTCCAAAAATACAGTTTCTCTGAATCATTTCGGTTAATAATTACACAGAGATCCTTGACCTGGAGCTGAGAAAAATCTTTCGTTCACTTTTTCTGTGTGCTTATATCGATAATACAACCCACCAGGCAGAGACGTGCAATACATGCAAAATGATTTTATGAGTCTCGCAAAAACAGCGAGACTGTCATTATTACTACATAACCAAGCAAGCTTTTGTTTTGTAATGAGCAAATGTTTGTCAAAGGTTTTATAGGCGGGCTGCTGATAATGCACAAACCGACAACTCAGTTCACTGTCTTCCTAGTCAATCTATGATATCATTATCATTATTCCTATCCCAACAAGGCAAAAATGGCTTGGTTTCAAAGCATGAATCAGCAACCCTGCCTTGTCATTCACATGTCTTTGAACTTTGATTTAATTTCAGTGAGCACCCCTAATTTTGCTGATTTATTGCTGATAATCACACACAATGGAAACCAATCAAAAATGCGGGGATGGACTGACTGGCACGCAGAAAGAGGCTGCACTGCGCGCTCTCATCCAGCGCACAGGATATCAGTTACACCAGGTAGGAGACACCACTGACAATGGACTGCGTTTAGTCCAGAGATAGACCGCTGGGGTTGGTATTGAGGCACTGTGGAAAATCTGAATGTATAATTTCTAATGAACGAAATGTATATTGTCATGTGCAAAAGTCTTACATTTCTTCCCTCCTAGATTTTCCACAATCAACATTGAGTGGTATTATTGAAAAGTGAAAATTTTTTTGGACCCAGAGCAATTCAGCCATGACGTGGCAGACCTCTGTGACCAGAGTGCTGAAGCGCATAGTACATAAAAGTCACGAACAATCTGCTGACTCAATAACTGCAGAATTCCAAAGTTCTGGCATTAACATCAGCACAAAAACTGGTTAGGAGCTTCACGCCATGGGTTTCCATGGCTCAGCAGCTGCGTGCAAGCCTTATACTGTATCACTAAGCACAATGTCAAGTGTTGGATGAAGTGGTGGATAACACGTCACCACTGGACTCTGGGGCAGTGGAAAGGAGTTCTGTGAGATAACGAATCACATTTCTCTACTTGCAGTCTGATGGATGAGTCTGGGTTTGGTGACAGCCAGGAGAACGTTACCTGCCTGACTGCACTGTGCCAACTGTAAAGTTTGGTGGAGGAAGGATAATGCTATGAGGTTGTTTCTAAGAGGCTGGCCTCAGGCACTTTAGTTCCCGTGAAGGGAAAACATAATGCTTGAGCATACCAAGACATTTTGGATTTCTATGCTTTCAAATTTGCGGGAACAGTTTGTGGAAGGCCCTTTTCTGTTCAAGCATGACAGTGTTCCGGTGCACAAAGCAAGGTCCAAAGGCACACAGACCCCTGACTTCAACCCAAGTGAAAACAGCTGGGATGAACTAGAATGGAGGCAGGCCCTCTCATCCAGAATCAGTATCCGACCTCACAAATGCTCTTTTAGATGAATGAGCAAAATTCCCACAGACACAGTCCAAAATCGTGCAGAAAGCCTCCAGAAAAGTGGAAGCTCTTACAGCTGCAAAGAGGAATACCAACTCCCTATTAATGCCTAAGGATGTAGACTGGGATGTTACAAATGCTCCTGTAGGTCCAATGTGTAGGTGTCCCTATACTTTTGTCCATATAGTGTATGTATGACAATAGATGCTAAATAATTTTATGCCCCCTATTCCAGACAGACATTTTTAATAAAACTGAATACTACCTAAGGAACAGGCTTGCTTGTAACCCAAGGCTATAGCTCCACCCTGTGATGCATAAAGGTCACTACTGTCCTTATCAATCCCAGACTACAACATCAAAGAAATGCCATGGGCTTCATCCGTATTGGTAAAAACATTCCTAGGCTTTCCTGCCTTATACAGACAGTATAGTTGTACAATAAGATGGTAGGAAGGAATAAAATTAAGCCTGGTAAGTCTATTGGTTTTAAGGACTTCATTAGCCTTGGTAAATGCTTTCTGTTTATTATATAAGGTCTTATTAAGGTCTTATCTAAAGTATTATATAAGGTCTTATATGTAGTGCAGGGTCACCACAGTGATGAAATTGACATCTCTGAACGATCCTCCATCACTCCATCCTTGCAACAAAATTGTACATGTGATCATGATGATCATGTGCTGATCCTTCAGGCTTTTTTTCTGTACGAATGTCACAGCTCTTGTCCTCTCCCACAGGAAAATGGCCAGAGGAGATATGGAGGTCCACCACCTGGCTGGGAAGGTCCACCACCTGAAAGAGGTAGTGAGATCTTTGTGGGCAAATTACCTCGAGACCTCTTTGAGGATGAGCTGGTGCCTCTCTGCGAAAAAGTATGCACAGTACACCACTTGCCTTGGTAGGCGCCATTAATGTAGACAGCCTACGACATCTGTAACATTTCTCTTCTCGCAGTTTGGCAAGATATATGAAGTACGGATGATGATGGATTTCAACGGCAACAATCGGGGTTATGCTTTCGTCACCTTTGGCACAAAACAAGAAGCCAAGAATGCCATGAAGCAACTTAATAATTATGAAATCAGGTATATATTGAGAAATGAGTTACAAAATCATTACAGTTTGTGGTTGAAGTACACTACTAATAGAGAGTGACCCTCGATTTTGCTTTAGGAATGGCCGTCTCCTGGGTGTGTGTGCTAGTGTAGACAATTGCCGCTTGTTTGTGGGAGGTATCCCCAAAACGAAGAAGAAAGAAGAGATCTTGGCCGAGATGAGAAAGGTGACTGATGGAGTGGTGGAGGTCATTGTTTACCCCAGTGCAGCTGACAAGACCAAGAATAGAGGCTTTGCGTTTGTGGAATATGAGAGCCACCGTGCTGCCGCCATGGCCAGGAGGAAACTGCTGCCAGGTAAGAACACTTTCAACACCAGTCTCAATCAAAAACTGTCAAAATGATTTTCAAACCATCCCATGCCATCAACATTGCTGGTATACCAATTTCCCACATTCTTCTGGTCAAAGTTCATGTGGGGGAGTCTGTCACAGGATGCAGGCATCACTGTTGCAGCACCGGGGATAATCCCTAAACTGGCCTAAGCATCCCTAAGACACTGCTAATTATGTCTGTGTGTGTGGAAGGCACCACAAGAATTCAAAACTCAGATCACCATGTTGGTGGACTAGTGAAGACATGCTGCACCAGCCAACTGCCTCTTAGTAGTTTTGAGACTGTTCTACTTCAGAACCCATGTGTGTGTTGGTAGGCCGAATCCAGCTGTGGGGTCATGCCATTGCTGTTGACTGGGCAGAACCAGAAGTGGAGGTGGACGAGGACACCATGGCGACAGTGAAGATCCTCTATGTCAGAAATCTGATGCTTGCCACAACAGAGGAGACCATTGAGACGGAGTTTAACGCCATAAAACCAGGTAGTTCACATAATCACTTATACTCAAATAATATCTGGTCTTTGGAGGTCCTATGGTGATCCTTTTTCACTAAAAGGAAAGAGATGGACGAAAGTCAGTATGTATTCCTACAAGTACAATCACCGCCCACTTTATTAGGAAGGAAAGATCTAATCAACCAATCACATTGCAGCTGCTTTATGCATTTAGGCATGTAGAGAAATCGAGCCTCAGAGGAGAAAGGTGATTTAAGTGATTTTGACATGGCATGGTTGTTGGTGCTAGATGGGCTGGTCGGAGTGTTTCAGCTGCTGATCTACTTTGATTTTCACGCATAGCCATCATTACGGATTCCAGAGAATGATTTAAAAGAGAGAAAATATCCAGTGAGGGCAATTCCCTGGGCAAAAATACCTTGTTGACACCAGAGGTCAGATGAGAATGACCAGACTGGTTCAAGCTGATAGAAAGGCAACAAAAACTCAAATAACCACTCGTTACAACCGAGGTATCCTGAAGAGCACATCTGAGCACACACCACCTCAAATCCTGAAGCAGACGGCCTTCACTCCTGTCAGCCAAAACTGGACAACAAAACGTTACCTGGTCTGATAAGTCTCGATATTTTCTTGGAACATTTTGGACCCCTTAACACCAGATCCTACCTGAATATTGTTTCTGACCATGTCCAAAAACTTTGTTGCAAAGTCACAAAGCTGAAATTGTTTTGCTATTGGGTACCGGCAGCACTGGTGACTCAGTGGTAAGAGCCAGCTGCTGGAAATGTCAGTTTCTGAGAGCCTGGCTTCATATCTTGGGTGGGCCATCAACATGAAGGTGATGTGGCACATTTAGGAAACTCTGCAATGGATGGCATCCTGTCCAGGGTGCATCTCTGCCTTGTATACCCCTGAATTCCTGTTGGGGCATTATGAACTTCAGAAGTCAGCCGTCCATGAGAGGCTAAAACCAGCCAAGGTACCAACATAAAAACAAACTCAGCACAGCTTTGTGGAATCTTTCGACAAAAAAGTGCCTTACAACAAGAAAAACAACAGATGGCAAGTTTTCCTTAATTTAACTTCACTTCAATGTTATTGTCGTTGATGTCATTAGCACAGTTAATATCCTATAAACAAGAGAAAGCTGGTACAATGTGTGTGACGTCTAATTGCTCTCCTTGGTGTTTTGGGATTTCATAGTTAAGTGACAGTCAAGATGTTAAACGGTACATGTGACAAATCCACAGGTGCAGTGGAGAGGGTGAAAAAGATCAGGGACTATGCTTTTGTTCACTTCTCTCAAAGAGAGGACGCCATCGCGGCTATGAACGTGCTGAACGGAAAGGTAAAGTAGCGCGATGTCATGGCTTCATTCCACATATTAAATTCCAAATTACAAAATGATACAACGCCACAAACTTTGCCTCTGCAGGTGGTTGACGGATCTCCTATAGAGGTGACTCTAGCTAAGCCGGTGGATAAGGACAGTTATGTGCGTTATACCCGTGGCACAGGGGGCCGAGGGGCAGCTGTGCTGCAAAGCGACTATGCCTACACACTTGGACAAGTATATGACCCCTCAGCGGCCTACCTGGGTGCCCCGGTGTTTTACGCCCCCCATGCTTACACAGCCCTGCCCACTCAGTTCCGATTCCCCACCACTAAGGGCCACGTGGGCACTCGAGGCCTGGTTCGCACACCCTCTGTCAGAGGTGAGTGGATTACAAATGCATGTAGAGCGTGAAGCTATCTAACCCTTTACAATCAATTCTCATAGCAAAAACAATGCAAAACAGGGTACAAAGGACGTCTTTCGGGACGGATACCGTGGGCGAGACCCATGGACCCGTTGAAGGGGATTTATATTCCCACATATGGCTTGAGAACATTTTGGGATCCCCAAAGGAGGAACTGGAAATCTGTGGCTGGGGATAGAGTTAGGGGCTGACCTACTCAACCCGTTGCCCGTGTGACCCTCACTAGGAAAGCGTCCGGAACATGCAATAGGGTTTTTTTTTCTGGTATTTTGTGCAAAATGCTTTGAATCTGTTCTCCATGCCTGCATAATACAGACATGTAATCATTGGAAACTGGGAACAAAAATCAACAAACACAATGACCAATCAGAGCTACTTGGATGAAATAAAGCCTGTACTGTGCTGGCTTGGAGTTCTCTGATACTTGATTGAAACCCAGGTGATTACTGGTGATTTGATTCGATTCAATGCCTTCTTGCATTCCTAGAAATTTACATGAATATGCCTGTAGGGGCGGCAGGTGTGCGCGGGCTGGGCGGACGAGGCTACCTTGCCTATGCGGGCATGGGCCGCGGCTTCCCCGCATATCATCTAAAGTCAGACAAACGCCCTGAGGACAAACTGTATGACCTACTGCCTGGCATGGAGCTCACACCCATGAACGCTGTCACACTGAAACCACAGGCCATCAAACATGCTCCACAGGTAAAAAGAAAAAAAAAAAAAAAAATCAAAAGAGTTGCTACAGTTTGGTGTGAAGTGTCCTGATATCAGAGGTGGGCAGAGCAGCAAAATATTACTAAATGAAAATAGCATTTGATTCATAATATACAGTATATCAGTACAAATAAAAGTACTCATCAAATAACACTGGACAACTGCTTCCCGAAAACTTCTGGATGGCTTTTATGGATTTTGGGCTGCTCATCACAAAAAGGTATCTAACTACATACTTTTTGCAGATGTAACTTGGTTTTGCGATTTTCCCATCATATGTTAAATCTACTAGTATATTTCCCAAAAAGCAAGGTGTTTTGGCCAATCCAAGCATGCTGGTCATTCCTGGGCGTCTTAGCATGCCCAACTGTAAGTGCATGCAAAGTCCAACCTGAGAAAAGGCAGCACCAACACTCAAACCTGAATTCCTTGCTGGGCTGGTTCGAGCCACCACTTTATAACAGAGTAACACAAATACACACAGAAATGAACAGATAACACAATACCAAAGCAGGTATTTTGAAGCAAGCCACCATCTTCCATCATAAAATTTCTCTTTAAAAATAATGACATAGTGAGGTTATAAAACAGAGCCCCAATGAGTTGGTGCTTGGGTTATAAACAGAGCTTCAGTTTGACCTATTTTTAACGTTTTAATTCTCTAAAACGTTTTGTTTCACAAACTTGGGACAAACTTTAGCCTACTTTAGTACGCGTTTTTAACGTTAGACACGGACACAAACAAAGCGAACAGGGGCACGAAAGGTTACATTTCAATTCCTTTTTCTAGGAAATCCGCGATAATCATTACTTTATTATAAAATATCTGCTAGTGTTTCACATTCGTTTATTTTACTCCCACCGTAATCTCTCCTTCCACACTCCAGCAGTCCTCGCGGACTTGATTTTGCGCACTGCGCATGCGTCCGACATATCGCTTAAAATATGATGCTGATAATTAACATTACGAACTGCATAGATATCAAATTCAGCCACAGGAAACGTAAAAGCCAAATGTTAAAAACGAACGTTACACAGTATTGTTTTCCTGTATGCATTTACGCAAGTAAAAGTAAAGCATCCCATTCAATTCGCAGCAAAGACACCTATACGTTGAGTTTTGGACATTAGTATGCTAATTACTAGCATGAGATGCTGGTATGGTGACACGCTGGTCAACAAGTTCAACTGCGCTGGTTTCCCAGCTTCACCAGCAAGCTTTTGCTGGTGAACCAGTAAAGTCGCACTAATGAGCATCCTGACCCTGCACCTTACACAAACTACTACCTTGTGGTCCATAATTAAGGCCCATACATCATGCCAGTTGTTTGTTTATTTGCAATATGTCGTTTGTGTTTCTTTTTTTATCTATATCTTTACTTTTGTATATTGTTAGTCTACTTGTTCTTTATCACTGCACTGGAGAAGTAGCCTGACAGTCTTCCGTTATACCATGCGACCCTAATGAAAATGAAATTGAATGGAATTGAATTAAGCATAATCCAGTCTGTACTAGCACCTTGTACTAAGCATACCAGTGTCAAAAACATAAAATATACTGACTTTACTGGATATCTAGCAGTTAAAGTTACTTAAGTGTAGTTGAGTATATACCACATCACTACCCACCTCTGCTTAATATAACAAAATGGATTCCTCAATGGAGTAATATGAAGTTCATTACGTTTCAATATCAGGGCACTTCAGTGGAAGTTATTTGGTTTATACAACAGATACCTGTAGTTTTATGTATCAAATGTTGCTTTCAGTCCACCCAAAACACAAAATGACTATTATGTTAACGCCTCCACTTCCAGTACGTAAAGCAAACACTTTGCATTTTACAGATCTTGGAGGATATATGCCAAAAGAATAACTGGGGGCAGCCAGTGTACCAGCTCCACTCTGCTATTGGACCAGATCAGAGGCAACTGTTCCTTTATAAAGTCACCATTCCTGCTTTAGCTACCCAGTACCCCAACTTGTAAGCTTTTTGCATCTGCTCATACACCTAAATTCAGCTGCTTGCTTGGCTGCTATTTATTGCTGAAACGTGTACTTTTTTGCAGACACCCTGCTAAGCTGTGTGCAGCAGTGGATGAAGCTAAACTCCACGCGGCTGAACATGCTTTGCAGACTCTGGGTCTCCACACTGAAGTCACTGACACTTCTGCTGCTGCCGCTGCCGCCACTGCGGCATTCCCAGGTATGTGAGGTCTGTAAGACACTTCTTCTGATTTTATTATCACCAGCATAGGTTCTGGCCTGAAGACGTATTTTGTTGTGATTGTCTGGTGCTTTAGAAGGCTATATAATGATGAAGTATGAGTAATGAATTACTCTTACTTTCATCTTGCAAAGAGAACAAGCTGCGACAGTTCTCAATCTGCTACACAGTTGCACCTAACACTGCTGTTCATGTGACGTCCTGATGCAGATTCTGATTACATTCTCACTCACTTTCCATACCCACTTATTCCAATTCAGGGTCATGGGGGGCCAGGGCCTAACCGGTACCATAGGGCGCTGTACATGTACGTAAATTTATATATTAATTATTACTGGCATTATTGTATAAATTATGGTGCCAGGAAACTCTGCTTAACACGTGACTGAAGCCTCACTTTGGCAAAGGCGGGATACAAATCAATGTGACTTAGGAGAGGTTTGACTTGTGTTTCATGCTTCCAACATGGGAGTCTTTAATCGTGCGGGCTGGGTCTGGACACGGCTTTTCCATCTCACAAGTGTGAATGGCTCTGGTCTCATTAGGAGCTTTCGCACCAAACTGTTTTGGTGGAACTAATTTGGGGGAAACTATCCCCCACTGAGCTCCCCAGAGAACTACATTCGTTCCAGGGCTGTTTTTGGTTTTCCAGTCAGAACACTGTGATATGTCCTCATGGTTAATATGGGTACCGGTCTACAAATACAGTGGTACCTCTGTTCTCGACCACCTGGGAAGTCATTGGGAAAAAAATTGGTCTTGGTTCTCGTCATTTGCTCGGTACTCGGCCCACTTGCTTAAGCTTGTATGTGTCGAGCCGTGCACTTTCACAATAGCCTTGCTCAGTGAAGATCTCCACTGTGTGTATTGTGATTTTCTTTATGTTTACATCTACAGTACTGTACTCTTAGTGCAAATAAGTCTCCACAGGTCCTAAAAACGTTAGTTATTAGAGGCAACCAAAAGCAAATCGTGAACTGAAGAACAGTCCCTAGTGTAAAACATGGAGGAAGCCCTGTTATGTTCTAGGGCTGCTTTGCTGCATCTGGCACAGGGTGTCTTGAATCTGTGCAGGGTACAATGAAGTCTCGAGACTATCAAGGAATTCTAGAGAGAAATGTGCTGCCCAGTGTCAGAAAGCTTGGTCTCAGTCGCAGGTCATGGGTCTTGCAACAGGATAATGACCCAAAACACACATCTAAAAACACCCAAGAATGGCTAAGAGCAAAACACTGGACTATTCTGGAGTGGCCTTCTATGAGCCCTGACCTAAATACTATTGAGCCCTGATCTAAATCCTATTGAGCATCTTTGGAAGGAGCTGAAACATGCCGTCTGGAAAAGACACCCTTCAAACCTGAGACAACTGGAGCAGTTTGCTCATGAGGAGTGGGCCAAAATACCTGCTGAGAGGTGCAGAAGTTTCATTGACAGATACAGGAATCGTTTGATTGCAGTGATTGCCTCAAAAAGTTGCAACAAAATATTAAGTTAAGGGTACCATCATTTCTGTCCAGGCCTGTTTCATGAGTTTATTTTTTTAAATAATTCTGTTGAAGCATGGTTGAAGGCAGTGTCTGACGTTCATTTGTTCATTTTCATATATTTTGTATTTATTATTACTTTTGTCAGATTAAAGTTATTTCTGTAACCATTGTGGGTTTTTCCTTCATTAACTGAATGGTACCAATAATTTTGTCCACATGTGTATATAATGCCTTATACAATGTGGATTTTATTGGGATCCGGAACAGATTAATTCAATTTACATTATTCCTTATGGGAAAAATGTGCTTGGTACTTGTGGTTTTCAGTTCTTGACAAGCCTTCTGGAACAAATTACTGATGAGAACTGAGGTACTACTGTATATTTAAACATGGCGGTTGAGCTCAACACAGGCACTTGCATCTGGACCAATCACTATACACTTGCATCACTGTGTCTGGACCAATCGCCACAAACTTGCGTCACTTAGGGTTCCTATGCACTAAGAAAATATGCTATTGTGAAGTAGTCCCTATAACTACAATTGTCCAGAAGTCCCTCCGGTGCAAACAGTTGTTGAAGGGGGCATAGTTCTAAGAACTATGAAAAAAGTTCCTCTGGTGCGAAAGTGCCTATTGTGTGTACCTTGTGCTGGAACAGGGTTGCCCTTATGTTACAGCTATGGCATCATCAAGATTTGATCACAGTATCGCAAAGATAAAGGCCAACACCTTAATGTTTTGCCACTTAAAAACACTGACAAAAAGTTATTGGGAGTTGGAAAAGGCCAAAATATTCCAGAATCTCATTTTCAATCCCACTTAATTCAATTCAGGGACGAATAACGCCAGGCAACACAGGGTACAAAGAAGGAAATGACTCTGGACAAGGCACCAATCCATTACAGGGCATAATCATACACAGACTCACTCTCAGACATCTGAGAGACACCAACTGACCTAACGCATGTCTTTGCCATCTGGGAGGAAACCAGAGAAATCAGAGGAAACCCATGTAGATACGGGGAAAACATGCAAGTTCCACACAGGTGGAGTTTGGGCTGGGACTCGAACCAGGAATCTCTGTAGCTGAGACAACAGTGGTGACAACCGTGTTCAGATGGGTGTTTCAGGCCTTAATGTGAAAGTGGAACCAGAACTTGTAGCTTTACCCAACATTATGTGCTCAAGACTCAATAAAGGGTTTCTCCGTTGTCCAAGATGCCTATTCTAACACTCAACATGTATATCTTTTCTCCAGGTTACGCAATAGCCAACACCACTGCCACTGTTGCATCCCAGCTAAAACAAACTGTGTCTCTGGGTCAAGACCTGACGGCCTACGCCACCTACGAGGGTTATCCAGCGTTCGCCGTCACCACCCGTGGAGACGCTTATGGCGTGTTCTAAAAGCCACAAGATACTCAGATTCATCAGCCATTCTGAGTCTGGAACATCTATTGCTGTACGACTGTGTGTGTTTGGATGTTTAGTTAAGCAAAGACCAATGGTAAAAGTGTTTAGTTCACCTTCTGTTATGTAAACCATGAGCCATACAGTACTGTGCCAAAGTCTTGGGCCACCATTAGATGTTTTAGCAATGGTATAATGACCATATATAAGTATTATGTCATACAATCAGAAAATACAGGAAATTTGTATGCTATATAAAAAAAACTAAATTTGCATTTGACAATTCTACAGTCTGAAGAAGCTTGATCAGGAATGGTCTTGTTGAAAGGGTAGCAGGAAAGAAACCACTTTTTTTCAGAAGGGGAATATGGTGAAATGGCTAAGATGTGCTAAAGCTCACAAAGATTGTAATGAAGATAATTGGAATTGAGGATTATGGAGTGACAAATCCAAAGTTTGACATGTTTTGGACCAACTGTCGACAATATATTATATACGGTCATTATACCATTGCTAAAATAAATCTAATGGTGGCCTAAGACTTTTGCACAATGTATGTACTTTAAGTAAGAAAAACAGCCTTCGCTGAGACTAGAGCTATTATAGATGACCCTAATTAGATATGAATCCCAGACCCCAGACGTTGGGTTGGTTGAGCTGGTTATATTTCCATGCTTTGATATTAATGTTTGGTTTATATTTAAAGTTTGTGCGAGTTTGTTTTATTATTTACTTTACAAAAACAAATAACAGAAATGTTTAATATAAGGTAAAAACAAATTTTGACGTACACGTGACACTTTTTAGCTTTTGGTTTATACATATTTTTTCCTATATTTCTACATATGACTTGCATGCTTACTACCTTTTGACGTTTTGAATATCCCACCCTCATGGACGAAGAATGTGACACAATACAGAATTGCCTAAGCAGTGACAGTATTAAAGTGTGTGTAGCACTTAGAACTTATTTTTTTATACCTGAATACCAGTGCTGTTTGTATGACGTTGTTCTGTGATGTTGCGAATAATCTGTCTCGAAGAACTTGCAGGTGACTGGGAGGTTTTTTTTTATTCAATTCAAAACAGCGTTACGCTACAAAATGGGAGGGAGAGATGCGATCATTCAAATGTGTCAAAGCTCCATCAATAAATTCAATGTTCAATTACAAGGCTGTTGGCGCTTTTTATGACAGGGCTCAATTCAAGACATGCTGATTTGAATAACATTGAACACTGTACTGTAGTTCTTGTAGTCAAAACAAATACAAAGACTTGAAGAACAGGAATCGTCATACATTCAGGGCCAGAGCAGCTGCCACAATCAAAACGGGATAGAGAATGGCCAGAAAAGTTACCCTTAAAGTTCAGAGCTTATTCGTCCAGTTTGTTCAGGCTCCGTCTCAAATGACACCTATTCCCTACTTAGAGCACTACTTAACAAAATAACAAACATTTCAATTAACAGCCACTGAATGATAAATAAGGAGTTATCCGTACTATTCCTGATTATAAATGGGTGAATATACATGAACAATTAGGTGAAATGTCGGAATGTTGCAAAACTCGGCATGCAGTCCTGTCTCAGGCAGATAAGTAAATGATTACGTGTGGTCTTATTAGACACTGGGTCTTGCCACAAGAGGGCGTAAAAGTGCTTCCCCGCTGCTCTCTAAAAAGGCTCTCAGAGGCTACTTTTGAGTAGTATACCTCTTGATGAGAGATTGTTGACTGCTAGACATGACTCTATGACACATTCAAAGACATTTTGTCCAGATGACAGACTTTGAGAGAGAGCGCATCATTTGACTGAGATAAGCAGGCCATTTCAACTAATTGACCGCCACCTAGACCGTTCTGATCCATTCTAGACCTTAGGAGGAGTAGCGAGGATCGTTTAATCCCCAAACGAACATGAGCAGCTCCAACAGTTTTGTCATCCACCATCCAGACACAGGTGGTACCTTCCCTACACACCCCCGTCTCTACCCTGACCATTCCTCTGCCTAGCAGAAGGAAATTTGTCGTCACACGTTCATTATGCGTCCTGGAACAAACAGCCAGTCACCGTCACCTTTGTTTGCAGTTGTGTCATAAACGAGAAACCTGGATTGCTATGGACTGTAATGTCTTTAGCAACAAATCCAGGTTCTGTGTGGTATCCGACGATGGTCGGGTTCGAGTATGGAGGCCTTGGGATGAGCGCTTCAATCTTGCCTTCGTTTTGCCCCAACCGCTGGTGAGATGATCTGGGGAGCCATCACATATGACAGCCAGTCACCCCTATTAGTGATACGGGCACATTACAACTAAGTGGTATGTGCAGGACATGCTGCGGCCACATGCATTGCCTCTCATTTGAGGGCTTCCAACAGAAGGATAATGCTTGCCCACACACAGCAAGGGTTTCCCAGGAATGTCTCCACCAGATTGCAACACTTCCTTGGCCTATTCGGTTGTCAGATTTATCACCAATCAGGCATTTATGGGACCAGCTGGGTCCCTAGCTTTGGCAGCCTATGAGTGTGGAGGATCTATAGGCCCAGCTGTGGGCAAATGTGTCACAGAGGCATGTCTAGCAGTCAACGATCTCTCACCAAGAGGTACACCAACCAAAAGTACCCTCTGAGAGCCTTTTTATAGAGCAGCGTGGGAAGCAATTTACGCCCTCTTGTGGCAAAACCAGATGTCTAATCAGACCACATCAGTAATCATATATCGGTACATACCTGCCCGGGAGACAATTTTTGCAGCAATCCAACATTTCAATCTGGGTGCATTTTTTTGTCAGTGAGTGTACGTCCACAGTAACTGACAGCAGGATTATTTACCTTAGATAAATGTGAAAGCTCAGGTTTTACTTCTAGCAGTGTCAATGTACTGAGACAAGACGGGGGAAAATGCAATAAAACCATTTATGAAAATCCATGTTTAATGAATACTGTAGAATTTATTATTGTGTTTAACAGATCTATAGAACTGTATTGATCCCAAGGGAGAGTGCAGAAAATATATTATGCTTTTAATATGGTGTCTGTTTATTCTGATTATGGTTAGATAGATGGAAACTATCAATAGGAAATTAGTTTTATATGCATTAGTGTCTAACATCTTTCATATCTTACTCAGGCTCAGTCCAATAAAACACAGTTAAAGCATGAAGAGTATGAGAGCCAGCAGAAAGAGGGCAGTTCAGGTGTATCAGGAGCTTGACAGGAAAAAAAAAAGTGAGATTCTCTCTGTTAGTTTTGTATTCCTTATCTAGTTTATTAAAAGATTGTACATTTTGTTAGACATGAAGCCCAGGGGTAGTGAACAAAACAAAGCGATGAACGTTGTGATAATAGTACCGGCAAGACTTTAAAACTACTTTCACCCCTGGATACATTGGTTAAACCACAGAATTGATCTTACATTGACATATCACAGTTATTATACTCCAAAGTCACCGATCGTTCAGAAGGAATAAAGTGTTTTGTTGACACTGAACTCATTGGAAGTGCCTTCATAGGCAGTGAATACAGGAGTAAGAATCTCAAACTTTTTGTAGCGTCCAAAGTGTCGGATCCTGTAGACGCCAGGCTCTGCTGACTGAGGGATGTGCCATTCTACTGTGGCATTGCTTTGCCCACCCGAGCCTTTAATCCAGTGAAATCTGAACACACATATACAGAGTTTAGCTTTATAGTTTACAATTGCAGAGTAAGCATTGTCCAATGGTCAAGCTGCTCATGAGGATATCCCCAGATGGCTTACTGGTGTCCACTCCATTCAACAAATCGTCTCCAAAAAACATTCTGTTTACTCTGGTGGTACAGTAGTCTAATTTGTTAATCCACCAAAATTCAGACCCATGTTTAAGTTTCTCAGCAGTGCCTCTGGCATGGCTGAGTGCTATTTTTGTGGAGCTGAAACAGTTGCCTCTGATGGCTCTGATTGTAGCTCTGGTGGATGGCAGATAGACACAGCTAGAATAAATCTTTATGGACCTATTTTCACCATAGAAGTTTTGGGACTGTGGTGGTCTAACGGTTATGGTACTGGATTCTAGACCAGAAGGTCCAGGATTCGAAGCCAAGGTGCCACTTTTTTGGTTCCTTAACCCACAACTGCTTGGATTATACGGTTGTACTAGCTGCCAAATGCTATAAATGTTGTATTTGCATGGGGGTACTTATGTACCTATGGCACTCGAGATAAATGCACAGTGCAGTCACAGTGGACGCAAATAAGATCTGCCTGCGAGTAAAGGCCTTTCACTTAAATGGAAGACACTGTGGAAGGTGAAAAGGGGACTTGCTTCCAGTAGTTCATTTCGCTTCCAATATTATAAATGTCACTTCAAACCAAGTTAACCTGGATGAGACTTAACCCAATCGCTGGCAGACTGAACATGGAGGAACCATTTTAGGATGCGCCATTTTACACACCCTCAACTTGAAGGACTACAAACAGCACTATCTGGTTATCATACGTACTATTTTATTTACCAAAGAAAAAGCTACTGTTGCTGAAAAAAATTACTTCTCCTCCAGGCATACCCATAATTTAATGATTTGGCTCCACTCTAGTGAAATATTTTAGAAGGTGCAAATCCGATGTGACCGCTGCATTAGACAGCATAATCAAATGGGACAGATCTCTGTCAATAGTAACTCAAGATGTGCAGTTATACAACTATCATGACAACATTAGATAAGACATACTGTAACAATTGCTGTAAAGGTGTCACCATATAAAATATGCTCATAAACCATTAACAGATTTTTACTTCACAAATAACTGAAAACCTGTTTACAACCAATCCGTAAAACAAACAAACAAACAAAAAAAAAAACTTGTCTATGTGTTACGTCATCTTCACTAACAGTGGAGACTTTATCTCTAACAAGATTTTAATCGCTGAGAAATGATGAACACACTCCATTAATGTTTCAAGAGCATGTTATAAAGTGACAAGCACAACTGTTCAATGTCCGTCAGTTTTAATAAGACACAAGGTACAAAATAAGGCACTAGAGTTAAACTTTAACACGAGTACACTGAATTATCTGGACGTGAATCTTCTTTTCAAGGTCTGTATATCTTAATCTCTGTTTATCTACGCTATTAAAAAAATGTACAGCAGAGGCAGAAAAACTATCATTACTGGTTATATAATCATTCCAGACAAACAACCAAATATTAACTATGCCTCTAATCTAATGCTGGAGTTCAGATCATATAGGTTTATTGAGTTATAAAAGTGAGTTACTAAAACCATTTGTTTTTTCAAAAACAGAGATCCGCTTGCATATTTGATCACCGCACCACCCTAGCACCATCCATGATCTCTTTAATTGGTGGCATACTGGTTAAGGCTCCAGTCCCAGCTTTGTTAGGTGCATTTAAAGAATTTAGCAGATGTTCTTATCTACATCAACTTATAACTTAGCTGATTAGTAGTACAGAACTTTAAACACTTGGCCACGACCGATTCATCCTAGAGCACAACCCTTGACCTCAGCTCAATTATAAACCACTCTGTATAAGGATAAATGTCATCATTAATAGACTACTAAGCAGATGCCTATGAACACATTTAGGAACAATTTATATTTATTAAGAAGGCTAGATGATTAAAATGTTTCATTACAATTTCTGTGTAATGTCAGTAAAGGGCTTATTAATGAGCTTAGTAGTTGGACCAGATGTGTTGGGAGCAGGGAAAACACTAAAATCTGAAGAGCAGTGAGGCTCCAGGACAAGGATTTTTTTGAATCAAACTGCTCTGCACATTTTGCACTGCCTTAAAGAAATATTTGGGATTTGAAGCTTGGACCTTCTGGTCCATAGTCCAGTACCTTAACTGCTACACCCTACCACCGTCCCTAGATAATACAATAGTAATCATGGGCTGTATCGGAAATGGTCCCCTGTTCAACATTCCCTGCATTTTACATACTATATAGAGCAATATTTGCCTATTGGGAACAGATTTGGTGAGGTTGTTAAACTATTGTGGACACTTTGCTCAACAACACAGTAACACAAGATAAAATTATGGACATGCTGTACCTATTTAACCAACATTATTTCATCATGTCTCTCATGTTTGCTGCTTCCCAACATTTTGACTTCATGGATTACCGATTACCAGAACGATACCTTTTTAATGCAAAACATTCATGTACATAGGTACATCATGTGCATTCTTTGTGTCGCCATGTGTTAGTGTGCTACTGAGCAAAGTTTAAGTAAGAGTTCAAAATAGTTTAACGACCTCATTGAATCTGTAGGCAAACATTGCTCGATATAGTGAACAGGGGACCATTTCACCATAACTACTACTATATTATCTCAGTTCAAATATTATTGTGTTAATGCAGTGGTTACACAATTTTACAAGTACATGTTTTTTTTGCCTCAAATCAACTGGAATTTATTTTAAACATTGTAATACCTACATAACTTCTACTTGTTATTACACAAAACAAAATGGCAAATCACCTTTACAGTGGAATTTCCACAAGTAACATGCATCATGCATCTTCAGTTTTTGCTTTGTAACACAGCAATGATTAAACATGCCTCATTCATTTGCCTTGCTGCACCCCCTGCAATACCCCCCACCACACACACACTTAGGGAATCCATTAACTCTGACATCCCTGCTATTTATATTTACATATTTAGCAGACTTATTCAGAGCGACTTACAATTGTGCTGAGCATTTGAAAGTTGAGGATGAGTTTTTTATTAGTTCACAATGCTCTGTGAAACAGACGAGGCCAGAAGACTGGCAAACATTCGTCTAGGTTGGTGTAGTTAGTATAGCAATATTGTGGGGAGAATGGGAAACACTGGAGAAGAGTACCCAGCTCATAGCCATAAACAATAATAATGATTTATCTACAGTACTGCAATACAAAGTTTCACCCCTTCAGGTAGCCTGGCCAAAGTAGAAGCACTATTGATCGAGTTCAAAGACATCCAAGTTCACTAAACTTTAACTCAGGGTGAAGTTTTGCTCACAGAATGTATTCATCTCAGAAGTCTATGCCACGAAATTGCTCACTCCAGCAAATTGCTTACCGGTAAATGCGATTTTGCTCATGAAATTTTTGCAGATGAAAGTCACGTGACCACAACATAAGGCCTTGACTGTTAAAGCTGGAGCTGAGATCTTAAACTTACAACCTACCTAGTAGTCCAGAATCCTAACTACAATGTATTGTGTCATCTATACTATGTCTAACACAGACCTAACTCCATACAATCAAAGACATTGTAATGAGTGGAAATCTGAAGCAGCTGTTATTATTCTGGCAAGACAGAACGCTCACTGTCCTCTGCAACCCTAGAATGATCTGCCATCATCTACCCAGGTGGACTCTGTCACTATATTTCTATTACATTAGCTAGACATAATAATAATAATAATAATAATAATAATAATAATAATATGCTAGATTCATGCAGTGTTATATCTACAGATATTTACAAATGCTACACATACTGTACAACTGCAAGAAAAGAAAAAAAGAAAAAAGAAGAAAAAGACACTGGTACAAAGTCGCTGACATTACCATTCATAAGCGTATGCTTGTTATTCAAACACTATAAAATGCTCCTATATTATGTAATTTCAAACAAAAATAGCAATAAATCACCTGAGCTTATTACTAGTGAAAAAGCTACTCATAAGGCCTGCTTCTCTCACATAAACACATGATGTGCCTCAAACAGTGCAAACACAAGCACTTTGTGTATGCTATTACAAAGAGCCGAGGGCTACCAAATAAACAAATCCAGCGCATTAACACCAGAACGTAATCAAAGTGCATATACATAAAAGGCTGGTTAAAGACCCATTACCTTGTCTCCCATGATGCATCTGTATGTACAACGACCCATGTACTGGTTTTGTTGTGAAACCTCTCAACTGTGACAAAGGTCTTGTCTCTCTGATATCAGAAAGGATTAGGTTAGGAACTGAAATGCAGGCAGCAGGTAAGCAATGAAGCTATAGCAGCATAAATAAACATTATTGTTTGGCTTACAATGTCTCCCGAGTTTCTGGGATTTCCAGCTACAAAGGTGACTGACGCTACTTCTCCCTGCACAAACACAACAAATGCAGTAAAGATTAGATTAGTAACAATTATACTCTTTTATTGTACAGTCAAATTCCATCAATGATCCTCGTTCCTGGAAATGATTCGGAGCACAAAGATTCGAATAATGGGAGTAGAAAAATGTATTACTTCTTATGGGACAACATGTTAGTAATGTTATCTGAACATAGTGACTTGCTCTCTCTTTCCCTTTCCCCCCCCTCTTTCACTCTCTCACCCTAATCTAAAAACAGAGAATGCAGACATGGAAGGTGCATTTAGAGGCAAAATACATTAAGGTGTTTTTTAATACCCTAATCCACTATCCAAACCATTAAGGTGGTAGTAACTTCAAGGTCCTGATGGTGTTCTACAAGGATGATCAGGCTATAAAATACCTGCAGGGTATGCCTCAGGATTCACAGATTGAGAAGAAGTAGTACAGTGCAGCGAATGTCTCGTTCAAAGTGTGGAAAATGGGTCACAAAGCAGATGTTAATGACTGGCAAAAAAGGAGTGATTGCATTTGGGCGTGCCGAAGGCCATAGTGTGAAGGAGGTAGCTGAATTTGCAGGTGTATCGAAGTGCATGCTCATACAGGTCTAGCAGCAGTGGCAAAAATCCCAGTCTACAGGAAATTCTCATCAGAATTGTGGCCAAAAGACAAAACTATTAGGTATGTTTCAGTGTGTTGAGTATCTGGTGTGACCCCCTGTGCAGAAATAACTGAAACTATAGGTTTCCTGTAACTGTTGATCAGTCCTGCACACCGGCTTGGAGGAATTTTAGCCCATTCCTCCGTACAGAACAGCTTCAACTACGAGATGTTGGTGGGTTTCCTCACATTAACTGCTCACTTCAGGTCCTTCCACAACATTTAGATTGGATTAAGGTCAGGACTTTGACTTGGCCATTCCAAAACATGAACTTTATTCTTCCTTAACCATTCTTTGATAGAACAATTTGTGTGCTTAAGGTTGTTGTCTTGCTGCATGACCCACCTTCTCTTGAGATTCAGTTCATGGACAGATGTCCTGACATTTTCCATTAGAATTTTCTGATATAATTCAGAATTCATTGTTCCATCAATGATGGCAAGCCGTCCTGGCCCAGATGCAGCAACACAGGCCCAAACCATGATACTACCTGTGTTTTCCTTCTCCAAACATAACGCCTTTCTTTTAAATCAAAAAGTTCTATTTTGGTCTCATCCGTCCACAAACCTTTCTTCCAATAGCCTTCTGGCTTGTCCACATGATCTTTAGCAAACTGCAGACGAGCAGCAATGTTCTTTTTGGAGAGCAGTGGCTTTCTCCTTGCAACCCTGCCATGCACACCATTGTTGTTCAGTGTTCATGTTCAGTGTTTTGATCATATCAGTCCTGTTCTATCATCCACTGCACTGGTTACCAGTCAAATTCCGCATTGATTACAAAATACTTCTTATAACTTATAAAGCTCTACATGGCCTGGGCCCCACATTATCTGAGTGACCTCTTAGAGTTTTACAATCCAGCTCGTCTACTTCGTTCGCAGGGTGCAGGACTTCTTTTAGTTTCCTAGAATTTAAAAAAAATAAAAAAAAGGCGAAAGGCCTTCTCATACATGGCCCCCTAACTATGGAATAAACTTCCCACTTTCTTCGTTCGAGATTCAGACACTCTCCAAAGTTTTAAGTTTAGGCTAAAGACATACTTATTTACAAGGCTTTTGACTAGACCAGGATGCATGGCTTGGGTCGCTGGGGCCGGAGTCTGGAGTCATGTCTGGCCTGCCTGCCTTGTCCGCTAGCCGGAGTGTCCGAGTGGGCGGTCTGGCTGAACTGGGCTTCGGTCCTCGTGATCTTGACTCATGCATCCCCCTGGCCTTAGAATAAGGGCAGAGCTGGGGGTTCATAGTCAAAGAGTCCTTATGGTGATCAGAGACGTTTGGGTTGCTGTCTTCTGCCTCTCGTGGGGTTGCCAATGTCTCATGTGATCCCTCTTGGCTGTGTTTCCTTCAGTTCTCCTCTTTCTAGCTTTATAGCTATGCTGCTATAGCTAATGCTGCCGGGGTCTCATGCTACACTTGGCATCAGTGATTGACATGGCATCAGTGATTGTTAATAACACTGTGTGCTCTTAATCAATAACTAATTACATTTTCTGTTTTCTCTCTTCCGAGCTGTGTTCCGGCAGTTCCGGCCCCACACATGATGTTCATCTGATTGGAGCTCCACTCAAGCTGCTTCCGTCATCAGCTCCAGCCCCATCATACCCGGGCCACTTAATGTCGATGTGCAAACTTCACATTCTATTCGACTTTGACTCCATGACTTTAGTTTCGCTCTTAGATTTTATCATCTACGCGCCCAACGAGTTGGGTCCCTTTTTGAGTCTTGGTCCTCCCAAGTTTTCTTCTTTTCTTTAGAACTAGGGAGTTTTTCCTTGCCACTGTCGCCCTAGCTTGCTCAATTTGGGATTGGACGTAGTTATTAGGAGATAATCTAACTTGTAAAGTTGCTTTGAGACAAATGCTCCATTGTAAAAAAGCGTTATATAAATAAATCTGACTTGACTTGACTTGACTTTCTCTGATGGTGGACTCATGAACATTAATATTAGCCAATGTGAGAGAGGTCTTCAGTTGCTTAGAAGTTACCCTGTGGTCCTTTGTGACCTTGCCAACTATTACACGCCTTGTTCTTGGAGTGATCTTTGTTGGTCGACCACTCCTGGGGAGTGTGAACAATGGTCTTGAATTTCCTCCATTTGAACACAATCTGTCTGACCTGTGGATTGGTGGAGTCCCAAACTCTTTAGAGATGGTTTTTAACCTTTTCCAGCCTGATGAGCATTAAACAACTCTGTTTATGTGCTCCTCAGAAATCTCCTTTGTTCGTTGCCATGATACACTTCCACAAACACGTTTGTGAAGAGCAGACTTTGATAGATCCCTGTTTTTTAAATAAAACAGGGTGCCCACTCACACCTGATTGTCATCCCATTGATAAAAAAACACAGGATTCTAATTTCACTTCAAATGAACTGCTAATCCTCCTAAGGTTCACATACTTTTGCCACTCACTAATATGTAATATTGGATCATTTTCCTCAGTAAATAAATGACCAAGTATAATATTTTGGTCTCATTTGTTTAACTGGGTTCTCTTAATCTACTTTTAGGACTTGTGTGAAAATCTGATGTTTTAGGTCATATTTATGCAGAAACATATAAAATTCTAAAGGATTCACAAACTTTCAAACACCACTGTAACCATATGACTGTGTAATCTGGCTGATCTTCCGTGTTGTTCGTAATACTGTCTATCAGGGCATATTTGGCTTCCTTCAAGCAAAAGTATCAGTCGTTTCAATCAATCGTTTTCTTGTGAAAATACCCTTCATATTTACATTACTGTAGCATAAAAAGTCTATGTGACTATGGTAATGTCTGGTCAACAACTATTTCAGTCAACGAACGTGATGTGGTTTTTAAATGGCAGGAGTCAAATGCGGTAGTACACATGAGAAACAAAATTTGTGCACAATACAGAGAGGCCCAGTACTCATCAAATATTTCCGGAAACATTTTGCATTCAGATAGTAGGGGGTCAACTGTACAATTCCAACTTCTGTGTCCCTTTAAAGAACCCATTTGACTCACCAGTGTATAATAAGGACTGACTTGCTCTAGAACATCGCCGAAGGTGGTGTTAGATGGCGCATTATCCGCAGGCGGAGGAAAAATCAGAGAGATAAGTGAACTCTCATTGAAGAATGGAGGCTCAGGACCCTTCTCCAATTCTCCAATCTTACCCTGTTAAAGACAAAAGCATCCCATAGAATAAAATAAGCCAGAATGTCTTCACCAAACATCCTGGTAGACACAACAGCGAAAATGTATTTTTTATGGATAGTATCTTGCCTCTACAATGGCTTTCGCTAGGCCTCGAAACTGCTTAATGTAGGCTGACAGAGTGTGAGGCCCATAGATAGTGGAAGCTCCTTCGTATCGCTGCACCTGTGAATCAACAAGACCGCTATAAGTCTCCACTAGGTACTTAAAACCTTTAAGCAGCATAGAATATCCACTGCAACCATTGTCATAATTCAAGCAAGTTCAATCAGGGCTTGTATAAAAGCTGATAAGATCGTGTACCTGGTACTCTTCGAAGGTCGTTATGTAGTGTGTGTAGGTGTTGCACAGACCAGTGACGATAACTTCAGGGCTGGCGAATGCACTGTTTGCAACCAGCTCCTAAAGTAGCAAACATAAGACAATGGACACAGGCTAGAGCAGAACCGACCACAATACATTCCTACAAAGATTAAATAACTGAAGTCAATAAATCAACTAGCATAATTAAAATTCACATGGACAGTATGATATCTAACAAACGATTTCTAGGGCCTTTATGATTTAAGACAACCCATTAATAATATTGGATTTTAAAAAGGATATTAAGACTGTAATTAGTTAGTAGTGTTGCATGGGACAAACGCTCAAACGTCCGGCATGCCTGGGAGAAGAGTGTTTGTATACAGCTAAGAGAAACGCTGCTGCATTCACACACTGCATTCGCATTTCTGCAAAAAAAAATGACCATGCTCCTGAATGGGATTTTAAAAAACTGCTGCAATTCAGTCAATTTTCCATCTGTTGAACGAAATTAGACACGCTCAGTCCCAGGTACACAAAGACCCAGAATGTTACGTAACTGGGGAACCTCAAGGTCCCTGCTCTTGAGTGGAACCATGCTCTTGAATAGGATTTAAAAAACTGCTGTATTTCACTCAGTTTTTGTACTATAACCACAAAATTCCTGCACGGTCCAGGGCACACCAAGACCCTTCATCTGATACCTTTGTGACCATTAAAGGTCCATTAAAGGTCCCTAGCCGGGCACACAGGTGTTGGGCAGGGCATTGACTGTAATTCAGTCAGTTTTCAACCTACAGCCATGAAATTAGGCACACTCGATCCCGGGTACACCCCAAGCTGAGATACGATGGTCATATGGCCCCTGAGGTCCCTGGCAGGCCACACAGGTCCCTGGCATGGAATTGAATGTAATTCAGTATTTCTCCAAAGAACACTGCCTTAGAAGACTTTCCTTTCAACTCCATTTCAAATCCAATATTTTTACTAAAGTAAACACATGACCACTTCATCATGCTTTCAAGATTACTGTAAGTCTTTTACTGCTTCAGCATTGCACAATGTGACCCTGGTGTGATCTTTGCAGGGCTCCCACATTTAGGGAGAGTAGCAAATTTACTGAATGTCCATCTTTTGTATACAGTTTTCATAATATGGACTGATCCAACATGTTGTGTAGAAAGGAATCGGTAGTCTTTTCCTCTTGTCCTGTGTATTTTTAAATGGTTAACACAAACAGATATTTGTTGATTAGAGACTTTGTCCCTAGAACTCAATGGAAAATTATTGGGATCTCATTTCATTATTCTAAAACCTGATACCACAAACTTTTAAGCCTAAACTGTGATCGTTAACAAAGTGTGTATTTAGTTTCGACACCAACAAGACCTACTGTTGAGTGTAATTCAACAGCTTATGCTGTTATATTTAACAATTATAATCATTGTGACTTAGATGATCAGGCAACATGTTATGACTAAACTAATGGAGAAATCCAGGATTGTAGGGTTAAAAATTTTTTCAATTGTAGCTTGCTAAACCGTATCAGTCTATTAGAATATGACCATCATTACTGAAAAACAAAATCAAACAGTCAAACTCAACTACCAGAACTCGCATTATCCAAGTTCCCATTAATTATGAGGTAATTTAAGACCCAAACCTACTACACGAACCAATAACCTCCTATAATGAATGGTGATCAAGAACTAATTCATTTAATTAATTTTAGCTTAATTCCGAGGATAATTGTGATGTAATAGCTAATTAATAGATAATAGTCAGGTAGAAGAGCCAATCAGAAAGCGCCTCTACATTATGCTCACATCATTAAAGGTAGACAGGGTTTAGAATACAGATATGCATCATTTAGGGTCCATAGGTCTTATGAACGTTATAATAAGAAAAAAAAATCTGTCTTATATAAAGATAATTCACGTCTGAATGACAAAAAAACTGAAAACTGAAAAGAAAATCGCAGTCTGGAAGTCAGAAAACAGCAATGTTCCTTCAATTTTCATGATCAGTGAGTGTTTTAAATTATTACATCTATTACCACACCTGTACTTAGGAACCAGAGTCCTCATAGTGTGATTAGTTATTAACCAAATTATTTTATAGAACAAGGTACACTCTGATAACGGGGTTGACTATAATTAAATATATTTTTTATTTCCCATGGATAGCGAATGTGTTAAAAATGTCTAGAGAGGTCAGATACAATTACCCATAATATGCCAAATGCGTCCCATATAATGGCTGCCATTAGAACGAATAAATACAGTCTTAAGCCTACAATATGTGCACTCATTCTTACCTGTTTGACAGCCTCTCTGATCCTTCTTCCAGACATTGTTCTAGAAAAATATGAAAACTTCCCATTAAGACCTAGGTAATGTAATGTAAAATTATGATGTCTATGTCTAGGTCCACTTACGTCACTTCTCCTGGGGCAGCCACTATGGCCACTGATCCAATGGTAATTATCTGAACGTCCACTATATCTGGGTGCCATGGGACGGGCCACGACAACTATAAATGTAACACAACAGCGTCTCATTTAGCAGTTTTACAAAACACTGCAAGAACGTTAGAAATGTGTACTCACCTCTCCTGTCTGAAAGAGAATGGGTTTGGGTTCGTGGCAGGCCTGAATCTCTTCGGAGGGAGGGCTCAGTAAGGCATCCCTAATACCATCCCAGAATGGATCCCCATCAACTGACCCTGCACGTACAGGTTTATGGACATAACGACAAAGATCAAATGCATCACCTTCCTGCACGCTGTAAGCAGGGTATAAACAAGTATTTGCCTAATTGATTGCACAGAAGTCAACATGCAAAACTGAACACATCAGGAGAGAAACTCATACAGTGGTAGCTCGGAACTCGTTGAATTCGGTTCTCCAGGCATTTACATTTGCATTTACAGCATTTAGCAGACGCCCTTATCCAGAGCGACTTACAATTGGTACAGTCTTACAATCCAAGCAATTGTGGATTAAGGGCCTTGCTCAAGGACCCAAGAGTGGCAGCTTGGCAGAGGTGGGATTTGAACCCTGAACCTTCTGGTCCATAGTCCAGTACCTTAACCGCTAGGCTACCACAGTCCCAGTCGCATTTTGGCTACAAAAATGTGTCTCGGTTTTCGTCGCTTGCTTCCATACTTAAACTCGTATGTATGACTCGTTTCAGGCAAAACTCAATTCATGATTCAGTACAACAGTGATTCAGGTTCACACCCTTGCTCAGAGAAGATTTTACGTGTACAGTACGGTATTCTTAGTGCAAACAAGTCCCCACGGGTCCTAAAAAGGTTAGTTTATAAGAGGCAACCAAAAGCAAAACAGGAAGTGAATGCTCCAGAACACAGGCTGCAGTTAGCTTGGCAGTTATGCTAGAGTTCACAGTAGAGTAAGTGTTTTGCATTTACTTTTCACTTTCAATTCATTAGTCACTCAATTACATGAGATTTTTTTCAACACTTTATTGTAAAAGTTGTGTGTTGATGATTTTGGTTCACTGTAAGTTAATGTAAGTGTTTTAAACATTTAACTTATTTATCATTACTTATTAGTATCTGATGGCTCTACCAAACACTCGTTAAACTCCTCAGTTCATGATACATTTAACTTATGATGGATTTGTCAGAACATACAGTATACAGTGCCTTATACAGTGTGGATTTTCTGGGGGTCTGAAACCGATTAATTCAATTTACATTATTCCTTATGGGAAAAATTTGCTCAGTGCTCGTTGTTTTCGGTTCTCAACTAGTCTTCTGGAACGAATTAATGATGAGAAACGAGGTGCCACTGTACTCCCAAAACGTTTATATTATTGCAAGCTAAGGCTATCTGCAGAGTGGCTTACTCATTTTCATTTCCAAATAGAATACCTGTTAAACCTTATAATTATTATTCATATTTCTAGAACAATTAAGCATGTTTGTTTCTGTAGCGTATTTTGCCATGGCTTATTATCAGTTATCGCCATAATTCATGAGATTATAATCGTTTGTCTAAATTCACATTATCGCCCTAGTTCTGTGAATAGAGGGACTGATATTGGAGTTAGTGAGGAACTACAGTCCAGCTAAATACAAGAGGCTAACGTACCTTGTGTGAAGTTAAGGCCTCCTCCGCCGTCTATTGTTCCAGCAGCAAAGCTGTGACCAAGTGCAGGTTTGCATGTCTTACCCTGGTGGTGGTGTAATACAGTTCATTTCATATTGCCATGCTTACTGTATGAGTAACATATGTTTCTTAGAGGTCTTGGGTGACACAGGAGAATTAACATAAACATAAGAGATAACAAATAAATGGGAACATGCTTCTCTTTAAAAACAATTGCCAATTTTTGCCCCAACTGTTGAAGGCTGAGGTTGGGTCTGGGACCTGTCCAGGAATTCATATGGTGCAGGCAACCATGAATCCTGAACAATGGGATTTGCTATTGCATTCCCAGGGATGATCACCCATCCACCAGCCTCCTTTAGAAATGGGCAATCATGCCAAATCGCCTAAAAGCACCACTTCTGTAATATTTTGTTCAGAAGAATTTCTAAGAATGTCAATCATTTCTAATCTCTAATCTCAATCATTAAATCTCTTACTCACACTGTGGGTTGAGTTAAACTGGACAGTTATATCAGTCATGTTGACCCACTGATGTGCAGCATGGACACTCCCATGTAGCTCCTGCTGAGCACTTCCATAGAGCTCCTGCGCATGAACACATTGTGTTACAGACCTTACAGGACAAGCCTAGAGACTATGAAAAATCATCTAGGTTTTCACAATACCTTTGCCTTCATGTAGATATTCTCTCCAATAATCCTGGTGCTTTCAAACATATCATCACCCGGTCCAAATGCGACACACATTGAAGCCTGTGAACAGATTCAGGAAGAAGAAAGAGACTGAAGAAATAATATAGCTGGGTTTTTGAATATTATTAATACATACTCCAGTGGCTTTGAGAAACAGACAAGCCTGGGCCTATAACCAAAAACTTTGTACTACACTGCCTGGTTAAAAAAGGGTCACCACCTGGATTTAATTAAGCAAATAGTTAAATAGTTAAATAATAAAAAAAAAAAAAAGAGTCTCCCATCGGATAATTACTGGATTGGTGATTATGTTTCGGCTGGCAACAAGTTATTTAACCCTAACTGATGCAGTGAGTAGCTTCTCATTTGTTAACAAGGGTTCAAAAGGGTCAAATTATGAAAGAGTGGTTCAGGGAGCATGAGGCATCATTTAACACATGGATTGGCCACCACAGAGTCCAGACCTGAACCCCATTGAGAATTGTTGGGATGTGCTAGAGAAGACTTTGTGATCAACAATGCAAGATCTTGGTGGAAAGTGAATGCAACTCTGGACAGAATTAAATGTTGTGACATTGCAGAAGCTTGTGGAAATGATGCCACAGAGAATGCGTCTAGTAATCAAAGCTAAAGGCGGTCCAACGACATAGAGTGTGTGACCTTTTTTTTTGCCAGCCAGTGTATTTAATTATCATTACACAGTATATAGCTTGCTAGTCTTGGTTAACATTGAAATTATGCAGTTATTTTTTTTAAAGTATTCGTACTTGATGTTAAAATGTTCAAGAGTTGCTGAAAGGCAGTCCAAATCAAGTCTTGAGTCTCTGGCGTAAGAGTTCAAGTCAACTTTCAACTTTCTGTCTGTAGCAAGCAAGTTTGAGTCAAGTCACAAGTCTCTAAAATGGAGATCCAAGTCGATATTGGACTTTGAAATTTGTCCAAATTCAGTTCAATCAAAGTCCAAGTCCAGTCTCAAGTCTCTAGAATGATTAAATATACAGTATTGACACCTTGCTGGTAGGAATGGGAAAGACTGGAGTTAATCATGAGCTGTGTTATGTCCATATATAACTCACCCCACCAACGGGACAAGAGCTGTTGAGATAATCACACTTCTTTCCCGTGTTCACGCAATACGGGCCACGAACGTTGGGAGACGCGTCACCACTGTTAGCGGTGGCGAACGCCGCTACAAATGGTCCCTAAACGTGATGACAGAGTGCACACCTGTTACGTATTTGTATTACTGCACTTCAACAGATTTGTCTAAGATTACAAACATGACTAGACTGCATGAAGAAATAGATCCTCTTACCTCACCGGGCATGAAACCGATGTTCTTTTCCTTTTCAAACAGATAGGAGGCATAGCCAAGGTTGTCCGAGCTCAGCATGAGGTTTGTGTAATTCATACTGACTGGATGGACAGCAAACCAGCTAAGAAAGTTATGAGGAAGGCCGATTTAAACTCTGATCTCCGTTCGAAGTTTAAATGAAATACATCATTGGAGCAAGCATACCTCAAAGCCCCCATTCCATTTCCATTCAGATCTGTGAACTTCAGCGTCACAACCTGCTCATCTGTATTGGTGTCATATCTGGATGAAATAGAACCTTAAATCACAGTTCAGCTAGAGTACAATAAAGTGTATACTACAGAACTATTTTATTGGGTACACATACCTTATACTACATACTGTATACTGTATACTCACTGGCCAATCAGTAATCAGTTAGAGGTTCTTTTTGCAGTACTATAGGATCGTCACTAACCAGATCTTGAAATGTGGGGAACCCCTTTACTGATGCGCACAGACCCAGTCCCCACAGGTGCACAGGTGCCTTTTTTAGTGACATTCAAGCATTATTTCCCTGATAGAAGCTGCCTAGTGCATGGCCCTGGACTTATCATTTCACCAGATTCCAGGAAACACCATCTGGAGCCAACCACTGGATTTCACGATGCCAGCTACCAACATCTAGACTTAATGATCCCAGGAGACCAACCCCCAGGACCATGATCTGGAAGCAACCACTGGACTTTATGATGCCAGCTCCCAACATCTAGACTGAAATGTGCCAGGAGACCAATCTCCAGGAAACACCGTCTGGAGCCAAGTACTGGACTTTCTGATGCCAGCTACCAACTTCTAGACTTATCGGTGCAAGGAGAGCAACCTCCAGAAATCACCATCTGGAACCAACCACAGAATTTTCCAATGCCAGCCTCCAACATCTAGACTTAATGATCCCAGGAGACCAACCCCCAGGACCATGATCTGGAAGCAACCATTGGACTTTTTGATGCCAGCTCCCAACATTTAGACTGAAAAGTGCCAGGAGACCAAACTCCAGGGGACACTGTCTGGAGCCAACCGCTGGACTTTTTAATGCCAGCTACCAACTTCTAGATTCAACAATGCCAGAAGATCAGTCTCCAGGAAACACCGTCTGGAGATAACCACTGGACTTTCTGATGCCAGCCACCAACATCTAGACTTAATGATCCCAGGAGACCAACCTCCAGGAAACACCATTTGGAGCCAACCACTGGATTTTACGATGTCAGCTACCAACATCTAGACTCAACAGTGCCAGGACACCAATCTCCAGAAAACACCATCTGGAGCCAACCACTGGATTTTACGATGAGGCCCACAAACATCTAGACTTAACAATACCAACAGACCAAGTTGAGTTCTGTTGAGGTTCCCTGCCTTTATAAACCAGATTACCTCCCCTTTCGAGAGGGATAGTTTCTTCAGTCTCAGTGTTCTTTGGGATCAGGGAATCTGCTCATGTCACGTGACGCCGACCAAGGGGTCTTATCCAAATTAGGTGACCTGCTCGTGTCATACAACTCTGACTAGGGGTGCCCCCGCATAAAAGATACGTACTGAGTAATGGAGGAATGTCACTGTATATGTCACTTGTATAATAAGTGCATGAACTGGCCAGTGACTACACATACAGTAGGCAGGTGTACTAAATAAACTCTATAATGCATTTGGTACCTGTTTCTTTCGTCCTCAGGGTTATTCATGTATGAATGTGGACTCCTGTTTAAGTTACTTTCCTCGACTTGGCCTTTGTTCACAAAGATTCTTCCTGGTTTCAGATTTCTATGAGCCACGTCAATGCTCTGATGAAGGAGATTACAAGCATTGTATAAGTATTGAGTAATCAGTTCATATCTGCTGATAACACCACCAATTTGTACAGTAAATGGTTTTGATTAGACCAATCAGCACGCACAGGAAAAAAAACCAAGCACTAATGCAAGGAGCTAATCTGATAATCACCTTCATAATTCCATTTACAAGAGGTTGGATAGACGTTTTGATGTAGCCTCTACTGGTGATCACAAAGACAGTATATTGGAAGTACCCAGCCGGACCGGAGTGTGTGTGTGTGCCGCTTAAAACCACGTTGTCTGGTCGGTAAAGGTCAGCATACTTCTCCTTGAGAGCTCGGAGCACCTACAAGAGCCAGATCAGGATGAAACATGAACCAGTTTACCTGTGGAACAATGTTTCCTCACGTCTTTAAATTACCTCCAGTCTCAGTCTTTGAGAGACCATGCCTATATCTGCACTGACGAACACCACCCTCTTGCTCCCATCGTCCACGATGAAGGCCCTGCAGAAGAGACGAGTGTGGATGCCTCCTGCAGTCTGACTTGGGGTGGCGTAGCCCATCTTTAAAAAAACAAACATAAAAAAGTGAACAATCCTGTTGTCTTTTTGATTGGAACAGTGGCTGTAGACGTCATTACAAGCATGCATCATGGGCCACTGAGATCCATAGTGGGGGTCAAAAGTCTGAGCTTACTAGGGAAAATGCTTGTTTGGATTTTACCAAAGCAACCCAACAGCCCAAACCATACACTCAAAGCTTTTACGTCCATGATATCTCTGGAAATAGATGCAACTTCACTAGTGGTCTCAGACTTTTGGCACACCATGGACATGCATTACTCAGCTGGTAATGTCTGGTGCAGTCAAACCCTGCTATATGAGCTCACATTATTCGCATAAGGTAGGGGTACTTTAATATCCTAAACCTCTATCTGCATACAGTGTGCTCAAAACATAAGTGGTACTGAATAGATAAATTTCCTCTAATTTCAATCCCTTTTATCAGTACGTAGCCTTAACCTTCTCTTGGGTTACTTTTTAATTATAAGATAAATGTGGAAGAAACAATGTGAAGCAGCAGTGGACATTTAACATTTTTATCACTGCAGTTCAAGTGAGAAACACAGTACAAAGTTGAAGATCAAATATGCAGATAGCAGGCAGGAGAGCCAATCAGTAACTTCAATATTACATAAAGAAGTAATGTAAATAAGCTTCCGGTAACAGAATATTCACTATCAGAACCATTTTATATATGGATAGTGGAGTTTGACTGTTATGCAGTCAAGAACTTGTCTTGTCAATAACCAGAAAAAAAAGCTTTCCATAAGGAATAATGTAAATTGAACTGTTCCAGATCCCCAGAAAATCCACACTGTATAAGGCATTATATGCATTAATGGAGTTGTATTGTACAGGTGCTCCCAGATTTATGATAGGGATATGTTCCGACAAATCCATCATAAGTTAAATGTATCATGTTCCGATGTGTTAGTCTATTCTCTATCATAGTGGAGCCTACTACACATTAACATCCAGTAAGCTACTGAAAGCCAAAATGATAACACAAAGCGTATTTTATGATAAAGTGTTGAAAAAGCTCATGTAATTTAGTGAGTAATGGATCGAAAGTGAACAGTAAAAGCAAAACACTATTGGTGAACTCTAGATGCTAAGGCTAACTGCTAACTGCGAAGAGGATTCAGTTTCTGTTTTCGGTTGGCTGTCGTTACTAACCATTTTAGGACTTTATTTGCACTGAGAATACTGTACTGTAGAAAAAAAAAACAAGATAAACACAGCGGACATCTTCACTGAGGAAGGGCTACTGAATCTGTGAATCACTGTGTACTGAATCGGGAATCAAGTTTCAGCTGAAACGAGTCAGGCGGCTCGACACACACAAGTTTAAGCAAGTGTGCCGAGTACCAAGAAAACCAAGACAAATTTTTCTAGTCAAAATGCTGTGGGAAACTAATTCAGAGGCAGTCGAGAACCGAGGTACCACTGTACTAATAAAATGCCTATGCCCCTGCCATGCCCTGCGACGGACTGACACCCCATTCAGGCTACATGCTTGCCTGCATCTAGCCAGTTTAATGCTACCTTCTGGATAACGATTCTTGTGAATTGAAATATAGACCCTCACTCACCAGAGGCACGTCTGCTGCAGGTCCAGTGCAGTCTGCTCGACCCACTCCAATTAGAAAAGGCTTCTCCCAAGTAGGCTCATCTGGAAACTCTGGAAACTCTGGAAATATACGGATATTTGCAACCCAACGCTATATTATCAGCAATAACTAAATATGACTTCTACTGTACTGTAGAGGTGGGAGTAAGTCACCTGTAAGTCACATGCAAGTATCAAGTCTAACCTTCTAGTCTCAAGCAAGCAAGTTACTGTAGTAATATCAAGTCAAGTCTGTGCTACAAGTCAAGCAAGTCTTCCCATTTAAATCAGCCAAAAGACAGGGGTCATAAAGAGATTAACTGTATTTTCAACATTAACAAATACTGTTGCATTTCTTCTCGGACTTTTAACTAATCTGTCGAACTCATCATGCCAAATACAGTGTGGCAGGAGACAAAAATCACATGGAATTTGCCATTTCACATACTGAACACCAATTTCTGAATATCAGCTGTTTTGTCTCCTCAGTAAATACACAATGGATTCAAAGCCAAATAAAACAAATCTTAACCTTAATGTTAACTTCCTCGCTTTAAAATCTAGCTTTAAAATCACAGCCGCGCATCTTTCTTTGTGGGTATCGCACTGACAGATGAAGTTGGATGTCATGGTGGTCGTGTCACTGATTTATGGTCCACAGGCCTTGCATATCGCTGTTCTATTTTAACTAATTTCATCAACAACATAATCCTTGAATCTAAACTTTGCTGTTTTTGGAATAGCCGCTTCCATGTTAAGTGCTTCTTTGTGGGTCTGCTGGTTTCCCGCGTTCTGATAGGTTGCCATGTTTGCGTGCATTGACACAGAAATCACCCAAACATGTTTCAACAACAACAACAAAAAATACCGTATTTTTCGGGCTATAAAGTGCACCGGGTTATAAGGCGCGATATCAAAGATCGACTGCTAACGGATCTATTTTCATACATAAAGCGCACCGGGTTATAAGACGCATGAAATGAAACAAAACTCTTAAGTTCCGTCGGAAGCTCAGTTTGGTCTTTACCTGGCACAGGGCGTCTTCTTGCTTCCTCCACGTCCGTACCACTGATTCGTTAATGTTGAATTCTCTCGCAGCTGCTCTATGTCCATGTTGTACTGCGTGACTGATAGCGTTGAGTTTGAAATCCGCTTCGAAAATGAATTAATGAATGCACGTACCCTAATGCTGAAGCACATACCGTATTACTCCGCGATGCTGCGCACTACGGTGGCCGTGAGCTTCATAACTTACCAAGGCCGTGCGTGCTAAAACATTTTGACAGATTTATGAGCGCCGTGTACCATCTACAATCGGTTGTATGTCAGAAAGCACAACCAGAATTAATTCATACATTAGGCGCACCGCATTTTAAGGTGTACTGTCGATTTTTGAGAAAGTTAAAGGATTTTAAGTGCTCCTTATGGTCCGAAAAATACGGTACCTAAAACTTCCCAATACCTAAAAAATGCAAATATTTAATACATTTTTCAAGTCATCTGTCTCAATTCTAAGTCAAGTCTCAAGTTATAGACATTGAGTGATTTATCAATGTTAGTCAAGCAAGACTCGCATCCTAAAATTTGCAACTCAAGTCTCACTCGAGTCAAGCCATGTGACTTGAGTCCCCCTGGAAAATACATGACTTACCTTCATTTGGTTCAGAGTCAATGTGAACAACTAATACTACAATGAGTGCAATTGAGACCGCAGTCATCAGCAGGAGCAGAGCAAGAAAGACCACTTCCAAACGGGTGAGTTTACAGCACAGAAATTTACGAGCCATGATTCTCCACTGCAAGCACAAACACAATTAATGGTTGAACAAGAACATTCTTCACAATACTACACAAATGGGGAATCTGTCTATACATTTCTAAAACTAATACAGAAATAACCTGTGAATACTTACAATGGACAGACCTAAGCAATCAGCAAAGTATATATCATAAAGCACAACACTGCAGTGGATGACTTACACTGAGCAGGCTCCGTTTCAAAATCGATATCTCTGATCTGAAATACAACGACTCTCTTATTGATATACTACAGCACTTTTGCTCTCGTGGGACAAAGGTGGCTCAGAAACACGTTTTACAGCCATTATAACGCATGGTGTAAAATGATTCCGTGTTATCTGCCCTTGACACCACTTAAACATATTAATATTAGCTATAAATTGAGAATGAATAACAAGTGGAACAGAGCCAGCTCAGCTGCAGGCTCTACATGCAGCACTGGATCGGAAAATGTCCCAAAACTGCAATGGTGGGACGTCAATTGATGCTGACTGTTTGAAGGTGTGGCTCTTCTAAGGAACTTGGACCAACCAATGGATCTGCTTGTATTTCAGGTCAAGGGGGAAATTTTTTTTTAAAAACAGCACATACAGTGGTGCTTGAAAGTTTGTGAACCCTTCAGAATTTTCTATATTTCTGCATATGACCGAAAACATAATTTTCACACAACTCCCATTTGACTCCCAGTTGTCTTAGCAATGATATAATGACCACTGTGAGGAGAGAATTATGTCTCAGCATCTTTATTAAGACACACACAGAAAATATGTACACCAAAAAAATAAATGTTTTCAGAAAAAAATGCCTCTGCAGGCAAAAGTCAGTATTTAGTGTGACCTCCCTGAAAAGTGGCTTCTTGGCTGATACCCTTCCTCAAAGACCATTCCTGGTCAAGCTTCTTTGGACTGTAGACGGGACTGTGAAGCCTCCTGTACAACTCGAACCCAATTCTCTGCAGTGGTGGGATAGCATATTAGTTATGCACGCCACAGATAAAATATAAAAGAATCCCATCGCAAGCTGTTTCTGATTTAAGGTTTGTTTATAGATTTCTGCTCTACCCCTGACTACTACATCTTCACAGATAACAGAGTGCATAAGCAAATGTCATAAAAAGCTTTTACTCATAACACTGCAAGTCTATAAAAATGCCCGGACGTCCCAATAAAAACTGCATTTAATCACTGTTTATGAATAAAACGCTTGGAAGGGTTTTTCTTCTATAGTGCATCTACATGAACATGTAGTCTGTGCAGGGAACGGAAGTATCTTCATTTCTACTAATTACTTCCCTGAAATACAGTGGTATCTCGGTATGTGACACCGCTCCGACTAACATACCATCTGATGCCAAGTTCTGAGCTGCTTTGGAGCCTAGAATACAAAGGGATTAAGTTATTCATTGGGGGAAAAAAAAAAACATTGTTTATGAGTAGGCTTACCCTGGATGGAGGTGCAGGAGGCGAGGTGCTGTCTTAATGGATCTTTCTTTTGTTTCATTTGCTCACCTCAGTATGCCATGTGTTCCATCAGGAGTGAGCTTTTCTTGTGTTGTTATGAGTATAAAGCAGCTTGATTTCAGCCACTGGAAACGGTGAGTGTGCACAAACTAAGGGTAACTTCAATTGGATAGCGATGCCCTTGATGTAATAAAAGTCATTTATCTCTGATCTTCCCATCAGGCAGATGATCGAAGCTCACTCAGAACATGGAAATGAATCAGCCGAGTCAGAGATCATTTCCTCTCCGCAAATTTCCGAGTGCTGTTGCATCTCAGAAGCGACTTACAGATTGCTTGGAATCTGCCCAATATGTAGATATTCAAAGTCTGAGTAGATTACATACAATATATAGACAAAGGTTTGTGGACACTCCTAATTACTGAGCTCTGCTATTTTAAATCAGTCACATGTAACACAATTATAATAGAAAGCACACCTTTCTGGATTCTCCGTAGACCAACAGTGGCAGCGGAAGGGGGTTGTATTGATATCCCAGTGACTCTCAGTGCGACACATTTCTGCTTCCTACAAGTCAGTTCTGCCCTGCTGTCCTTAAACAAAGGACATAGAGAATTGGTTTGCCAACTTTGATTGAGAACTTGGCTGGTTTATACAGAACTTTGTCCGTCACACACCTTGGAAATGCACAGGAATGCCAAGTGAGCAAAAGCAACATCATAAACTGTCATGGTCCAAAATCTAGTAGAAAGCTCTCTTAGAAGAAAGAACAAAGGCTGTTGTAGCAGCAAAGGTGGGGAGCTTCCTACTAATACCCATGTTTTGGATGGAAATTTTTGGGTGTCCAAAAACTTTTGTCCATGTAGTGCATCTAGTCAGTTTTCAAATTGATTTGAAATGTTTCCCCACTCACAAAACATTGAGTACATTCAGTAGTTTTTAGCTACTTGATTTTTTGCATAACTAAAAAAAAAAAAAATCTAACCAGTACATGGCCCTACTGGTCAACAAGTTCCACCATCAACTTTTATATTTACAAACTACAAACTGGCTTGCACTGTGAACTCTGAACCATTTATCATAACTGTGTCATTTAATAACCAGTCATAAAAGTAAACTGTGTTTTATAGAGTCAGGATTTAATGTAATCTCACAAACAACACGTAAATATTAGGAAATAAATACCCAGCAAACAGTACCTCCAGACCTGGGGGGCGTCTACCAGGTGCAGCTGTTGTGGATGAGACTGAACACCTCTTGGGCTCTCATAAATTATTCAGGATTTATCGCTTTGATTTCTGGTAACACCTGCTTTCGATGCATTTCTCTAGTTTAGCCATATTATTCATCTTTACAGTTGCAAAAGAAGCAATAAGACAAACAATCATTTGAAATTGAGATGCGTTTGCTGCTAGAACTCTGTAAAGCTTTTATATCAGCCATAATCGGTGGTGACTTCTTATCTATGGACTGGCATCCCGTCCACGGCACCCTTACCCAGGTGCCCTGTATTGACCTGGGATAGGGCCCAGATTTAAATAAAACCCTACTTGCACAGCATTACATTCCTGATCTGGAAAAGCAGGGCTAAAACGTGAAAAACAAATAAATCAACGGTCCCTGACGACATGTAATGCTGTAAACTAACTCCCCTAAAGTCTAGCTCTATACACGGTAATTAAACAGATGTGCTCCCAGAGCTAAATCTGTACTCTGACTCACTGAACAGGTATCACAGGATAATGAATGCTAATTAGAAAACTTAAAATTACCACTGCGTTCACACAATGCCGTCATTTAATAGCCTGCTCCGTCTGAGCGCATGTACTTCACGTTTTTGCATTTACTGCGTTGATTTAGTGTGTTTATGGTGTTCTTAAACTAATTTCATGTGCTACTTTATTTCTCACCATCTTGTACCAGCACATTGCTTTCAAACACAGCTAAAACGTCCTGTTTTTGACCGTAGTAGCTACACTGTGTGCGGGGCGATTCTAGGACCAAAGCTTTAGGGGTGCTGAGCACCCAATGACACTAGCTCACACCACCTCTTTTAAGCAAAAAAAACCCCTGTACATTTCACTCTTTCGGTGGATGGTTTTTCCCGACCACACCATTCATATACTTGCTCGCCTTGACTTTCTGCTGCACTCTGGGGTCACGTGTCCGATTTCCATACATGAAGGGGCAGGTGTCTCTAACAGTGTCCATTCAGGCATGCTGACTGCACCTTTAAGATTCCGAACCCGGCCGAAAGGTACTGTCAGCAACAAAGCCAGCTCCCTGCAGTGGTGGGAGCACTGTCGCCAAAGCTATTTTAAATTTACCAAAAAATTCTAAGGAACACCTTAGCCTACAAAAAGGTCAATTTATTATACAGGCTGGTAGTTATGATAAAATATCCTGTTGCCAGTGCTGTTGCTTTTGCTTTCTGTTCAGAGCAAACCTTATGGTATTACATGCACACTTGCTGCCACCTGGTTGTGTAAAGCTTGTTCAACAGAGAGAAGATTGTTAACTAGAACCACTCCTTTTAGTAAGCAGGGACTTGCAAAGGGGGACAGAACGGACTGATTCGTGTGTTAAGGGAAGAATGAATGGGGCCATGTATCGTGAGATTTTAAGCCAAAAATGTCCTTCCATCAGTGAGAAGGCATTGAAGATGGAAACGTGGCTGCGTCTTCAGCATGACAATGATCCCAAAACACACCGCTTGAGCAATGAAGGAGTTGCTCTGTAAAAAAGCATTTCAAGGTCCCTGAAGTGGCCTAGCCAGTCTCCAGGACCTCAGCCCCATAGAAAAATGTTAGGAAAATTTATAGGGAGTTGAGAAGGACCGTGTTGCCCCAGCGACAGCGCCCAAAACAATCACTGCTCTTAGAGGAGATCTGCATGGAGGGAATGGGCCAACATACCAGCTAACAGTGTGTGCAAACCTGGTGAAGACTTACAGGAAACGTTTGACCTCTGTCATTGCCAACAAAGGTTATGTTACAAAGTATGGAGTTGAACTTTTGTTACTGACCAAATACTTATTTTTCACCATAATGTACAATTAAATTCTTTAAAAAAATCCTACAATGTGATTTCCTAGATTTGTTTTTCTCATTTTGTCTCTCATAGTGTTCAAGTGTACCTATGATAAAAAAAAAATTACAGGACCTCCCCTCATCTTTCTAAGTAGGAGAACTTGCACAGTCAGTGGTTGACTAAATTACTTTTTTGCCACACTGTAGTTATTCACTACGTGTCTCCACTGAATTAGTGCACAGATATTTTTGCTTTATTAAAATACATTCAGGACTGAAAGGATTCTCGGACACCCCCCAAAAATTGGTGTCAATATAATGCTGTTATAATGCTTTTGAAAACCCCAGTGTTCGCACTCTTCCAAGTACTCTACCAAGGGTCTGCAGAAGACGAATCATTTCAAACTCCAAACTGTGCTAATAGTTGTCATTTATTGACAAAAAAGAACAAACAAATAAAATGTTAGCAGCTTTTCTCATTGGGTGGTGTACAAAACATACTTGTTGGCTTCGACACAGTAACGTCTTGTTCATTGAACATGGTGAACAGAGTGTGAAACTCACCTCCTGTGCAGCGGTTCAGAAGGTAACGACATAAAACGGTGTTCCCACATTCGCAGAGTAATAAATAACTTAATACACATGAAAAGACAAATGATTTAGACACCAGAGCTGGTTCACTGCGAGGTTCACACTTCCTTTTCCATCAGAGAGTTATATACTTATCGTACACGGTGAGGAAAGCGAATTAATCAACGGTCATCGCTGGCATGAAGTCATTTTCGGATTTCCCGTTTTTGACCACAAGTTCTATATCTATGAAATCAAGTGACCACCTAAAGCCAAGTAACCCAGAGCAGTACTCAACCAGCAACAGCCAGTTACTAATTTGTTTTCCTCTCCATATACTGTGCTAATACTCAAAGTCGACGCCATAAAATGAAGTGAGACCAAGGATAAAACCCCGCTGGAGTAATCGCACTTCAGCATGCAGCGCCAGACTTGCGTAGAACATACGTTGTCGCACGTCAGTATTGATGAACCATAATTAAAACAAAACGGATAACAAACACAGACCGCTGTACAATCATGACAAAGGCACTGAGGATATTATTACCAAAAAAACAGTCTCTCGTTTTGCTCTCTGTGTAAAAACTGTGACGTTTTACTTAAAAATAAATCGCTATTCTCGTAGAAACGACGTCTGAAAATCTGTCAAACGATAGCTACAAAACTACACTTCTCATCAAACCCCCTTTTTCCCTGCAAGTCCTTGGACAAACGAACTGCAGGTTTTCTTTTAAAGGGACATTTCTACACTTGGGTGAAGCAAACAGTCTGGAAAAAACCAGTGACTGGGGAAACGACTCACGAGAGTCGAGTGGTTCTGTCTGTAAGCACATGGAAATTGTGGCAGCTTCGAGCCTGGTCAGATTCGCCTATAATACGTTCAGGTAACTGAGGCACAGCGTCTCCCAGTACAGCGATCAGAGCGCGATCATCGACCAAGCGATCACTTTTGGCAGGTGCTAGGTGCTAAAGGCATTCATTTAGTCGCTCTGGCCCCACATATCACACGCCATGTAACGCATTCCGTAACGCATGGGAGCTGAAATGCAGGGGGAAACGTGGAATGAAATGCTTTGGACGAGTTCGGACAGTCGCAGTGCCTCACAGTTGGTTAGGCTGTCACGTGGCACTTAAGGCAAGTCTTTCTGATTCTCCATAACGACCTTCTAGAGCTTTATGATCAGTCAGCGTCGATCCTGCTGTACTTCACGTGGCCCCACTGTACAGACCTCCACGAGAAAGGGATGTGGTAGCTGCGAGGGACGATGCCCTGGACGTTCCGCTCCAGGTACTGGAAAACCCAGAACCACCACACGCGGGACAGGAAGTTGCTCTGAGACGCCGCCTTGAGTTCCTGTGCAAGCAGAAGCCAACGTTTGTATGGATTAATGAAGGCAAAGTCAAACTTATTTCTGTAGCGCTTATTTAAAATGACGCAGGGTCTCAAAGCGACTTCATAATCATCTTGGCCAAAAGCCCTAACTGAGAATGCTTAGGGTGACAGTGGCAAGGAAAAACTCCCTAAACGTTACAAGGAAGAAACGTTGGGAGGATCAAGACTCAAGAAGGGACCCAACCAGCCTAGATGATATACGAAATTAAACAGAGTTACTCGATTAATAAGTCTGTAGTAGTTATTTAAATAAATAGAAGCTAAACATTAAAATGAAAGGAGAGAACAAATTTAAAGAAAATATAGAAAGAAAATTATTAACATTTCAACAATTCAATAAAAATGGATAATAATGATAATAATAATAAATAATTCAACTAAAATCCGGTTAGGATTTGATGTACTTAAATCCCACAAACAATCAAACATTAACAATATTTTTATATATTTTATTTCATTATTTATATATCTTTTATTTAACATGCAAGTGCATTTCCAGGTGTGAATGGCTTTTCAGGCCCGGAATTAATCAAATAAGGCAAGTGTTTATCCATGTGAGCATAGCTCTTCAATATTTGCAAAGCAGGACACCAATTTGGGTCAGCCCACATGTCTATAAGACAGGGAGTTGGGGTTGGCTGGCAGCAGGAATGGGTTACCACATGCTGGGCTAACCTATTTGGCATCACCAAGTCCACAGTTTGTTTGACTGTCCATGAGTTTCACAAAGCCATTCGTCATGTTCTCATAAAGAACTACAGCATGGGTACAAGACTTGGTCCTACAACATCAATTCTGATCCGAGTGTTAGGAACAAGGTCACAGTGTCACTCCACCATGTATTTTATGTCAGTACCACAGAATTAAGAAGGTCCTCTTGAATGGGCTTTTGCTATTCATACTGCCATGAAAGAAAAACTAAAAGTCACATAAAGGGTTGGATATGCATTTTATCAATTCCAATTCTGATTCCAGTTCTGCTTACTGAATCCAGTATGGTGAAAAAATGTTTGAAGTGCTTAGATGTAAAGAATATCTTTGTTTTTCATCTTTCAACTTCTAAAGTAAACACTATACATTTTTTCTTCCCATTTAAACCTAATTAATACATACCAAGTAATTAATGGCTACCTAACCCTAGTCACATAAGGAACATTTGGAATAGCACCTACGTCGTGAACATAGCCATACATTGTAAACATTGTGTTTGAGAACCGTATTGTTTAGGAAAAACTATTTTATTTATGGTTGCCAAAAGCATACCATAATGTCTTAAACATTTTTACAATGAAATTCTGGCAACCAGAGCTGCCGGTACTGCATGTTAAATTTTACAGATTATTTTTTCGTACAGTGTAGTGTATTAAAGGCTGGCATAGTTGGCATTTTCGCTGGATTTTTATCAATATAACTGCAAAAAACAATCAGAGTGATTCTATTTTGACACATCATGATAATACGCTCGAGCATAAGCATAGTGTATAATGGATTAGCTGCCAGTGTGTAGTGAGCAGCTTTACTTACTGGCTGGTTGGCCATGGTGTGGTACCACCAGAAGAGGCGTGAGGTGATGAAATAGGCAATGACTACATCTATGGTGTAGTGGTCATGAGCAAGGAGGATGCAGAAAATGCCCAGGACGCAGAGCGACCAGCACACCCAGTGATAGAACCAAAAGCGTCTGGGAGAATCTGGGTAAAGAACAAGCCAAAAGCATGACAGTGTTGATAATCATAAGTCTAGAAATGTAAAGCAGATAATCCCTAAACATTTGAAAGGAGGCAAGTTGGTAGAATCTGCTTTAAAAGACGAGAACATGGCTTGATTTAACAGCATGCCAAAGTGTGTGTGCTAAAGTTAAACACTAGGTGGCTCTGTTGTCCAGTCTGAGCACATTCAGAAGCAGCAGTGTGATCTGCTTACACTCTTTAATGAAGAGATAAGTGAGGGTCAGCATGACTGTGTGGCCGCTGTATAGGTAGTCGCCGCACATGTGGTGAGAGCCGGTGATGGTCAGACCTCCGCCGGCAAACATCTTCAACACCCGCCACATCTGTGACTGCCAGTCCCCATGCAGCTGTAACGCAGAATGGAAAAAAACATTAGTCCCTTGCTATGTACAGCCCTGATGCGACTTAATTACAATGACAAAACCCAAGATGTCATATTTGTGGTCTACACTTTACACGGCCATGTTGAAAAATATTGTCGTTTCAAGATTTGGAAACATTACAGGTATGTGCCATTTAATGACCTGGTTGTGCTCAAATGGTCGTTGATCAGACTTTACCATAGTCATGTTTTTATGCTACTGTAATGTAAATATACAGGGTATTTTCACACGAAAGCGGAGTGCAAACGATACGTAAATGCATCAGAGATACCACTGAAAAGCCACAAACGCATTGATAGATTGTATTAGGAATAATACAAAAGATAAATGGACAAACAAATGGAGAGAACAGAAGGAAATGGGGATTGTGGAAAGGAGGTAAAGAAGAGAGTACAGGCAGGATGGAGTGGGTGGAGAAGAGTGTCAGGAGTGCTGTGTGACAAAAGGGTCGCAGCAAAAGTGAAAGGAAAGATTTATAAGAGAGTAGTGAGACCAGCCTTGTTGTCTGGGTTAGAGACAGTGGCACTGACAAAGAGACAGGAAGCAGAGCTGGAGGTGGCAGAACTTAAAGATGTTGAGGTTCTCTTTAGGAGTGTCTAGGGTGGACAGGATTAGGAATGAGATCATCAGAGGGACAGCACAGGTTGGAAAATTGGGAGACAAAATTCGAGAGGGAAGACTGAGATGGTTTGGACATGTGCAG